>CAUYUJ010007903.1:443945-448945 GCA_963575745.1 Prorocentrum cordatum
TTGGGAGACGTTGCACATGCAAACCATGTCCCACACAAGGTGCGCGGAGCAGAAGGCGGTGCCGAACAGACCGAGAATGGTAAGACGAATCTTCCTGGATCGAACTGTGATAAAGCATGGAAAGTATTTCCCTGGCCATTGTTGGCCGGAGGCTCTGGGCTGGAGGGTTGGCTGGAGGACTGGTTCGGGTTGGCAGAGAGGGTTGGCACGGGCATTTCCTCGATAGGCGTAGTCCTTCCCAATACATGTCGTAGGCCCCCACAGCCAGGCAGCCTTCGAGGAGGGCACTCGGTCGCTGACTCCACTGCACCAAATGTAATAGTACGAGCAGGACTCGAGCGCCGTAGCCACATTGCCCAAGTGGCCGGCACCGACGTGCGCACGCGCGCTTGGGCATGTCAGATGGGCGCCTTACGGCCGCTGCAGAAGAAGGAGAGGGCGGATGAATCACGATGCAGAATGGATTTCGCATGCACACAAGAGGAGACCACGCGGGAGACCACACGGGATACCGCACGGGAGGCCGTGCGGGAGACCGCACACGGGAGGCCACGCAGGAGAACGGGCCGGGAGCCGCCGGCTCTGGATCCAGAGGACGTCAACAGCGCCTCGAAACACGATGTAGGATGAAGTCGTGCCTGCCCCTCTAAAGGGGGAATATTCAAAAATAGTCAAAAAATAGTCTGGGGACTATCTTTTAAGTATTTTTTGACCATTTGGGAGCATGTTTGGGGTATTTCTATATTTTTCATTGAGAATCCCCCTGTAGGGGGACGCGCCCGACTTGAATGTAGGACGACGGGGCCCGTACAGGCAATCGGTTCAGGGAAAGTCCTACATCAACTAGTAAAGTCACGCCAGCTTCCACTGACCCAGCATCCCCAGTGCTTCACGCACGCTCCTATGCCGTAAGCACCGCTGGGTCGTGCAGGGCGACTTGGCGCTCCACGCGCAATTCGCGGGACCGAGATTCGGCCAACCATCCCGCAAAGTCCACGGAAGCGGCATTTGCTTCAGTCTGCGTGGTTGTCATGCGCCCTGCGCCCGTGAACAAAGTTTGGGAATGAAGCCAGCAGGGCTGGTCTGCCAATTAAAGCCTACGCCAAAGATCATCATCGACTGGGTCTTTGCCGACCTTCCAACTGAACCCAACTTTTGTCGCCTTCTAGCCCGCTTCTGACGCTCCCGCGTGGGAGACACGGTTTCTGTGAAGGCCGCATACCGTGAACGAACCGTGCGGAAAAGGAGGCCAGCGGTGGGTTGCACCAGCCTGTTGCAGGCTGTGCTCGTACAGGCGTCCGTGGCCCTTGGCACGAAAGCGTGGCTGGAAGCATCGAGAAATGCGATCCTGCGCGGTGAAAAAGGGTCGATGGCGAGCCTGGGGGGCAAGCCGGACGGGGCGGGCCTTCTCAGAAGGCTCGGAAGGCCTCTGGCCTTCTTAGAAGTTGTCTGAGCCTTCTCCGAAGACAGCGAGGGCTTCTCAGAAAGCCGGGGGGGTCTGAGAAGCCCCGCCGCTTTCTGAGAAAGCTTGCCACCTCTGATTTCCCCCCGGGCTCGCCTCCAGAAAGGGGAGGACGGAGGAGGAATGAGGCCGAAAGAAGGAGACAGGAGAGAGGGAGGAGGAGGAGGAGGACGGCGATGGAGATGGAGATGGTCATGGTCATGGTCATTGTCATGGTCATGTTCATGGTCATAGTCATGGTAGTGGTAGTGGTAGTGGTGATGGTGATGGTGATGGTGAGGAGAAGGAAGATGAGGAGGAGGGGGAGAAGGAGGAGGACAGGGAGGAGGGAGGAGGAGGAGGTGGAGGAGAAGAAGGAGGAGAGGGAGGAGAAGGAGGAGGAGGGAGGCATGAGGAGCAAAGAGAGGAGAAGCCACCTCGTCGCGCAATGGCCAGACAGCAGCTCCACCAACGGCCGAGTCTGAAGCTTGACGCCCTCCCGTGTGCCGTGACACGGCCGACGACCGCTCCGTGGCGTGCCGCAAGACTGGGCCCAGGGCGTGCGCGCCTCGTTGTGGCACATGCTCGTGGGAAGAGGCCGGAGGATACGTAATGAGGATGAGGAGGAGTAGGAGGTGGAGGAGAAGGAGGAGGAGGAGCGAGGAGCGAGGAGGAGGAGGAGGAGGAGGAGGAGGAGGATGAGGCCCGAGGATACGTAATGAGGAGGCCGGAGGATACGTAATGAGGAGGAGGAGGAGAGAAAAGGATGATGGAGGTGGAGGAGGAGGAGGAGGAGGGGAGGAGGAGCGAGGAGCGAGGAGCGAGAGGAGGAGGAGGGGGAGGAGGAAGAGGAGGAGGAGGAGGAGGAGGAGAGGAGGAGGAGGAGGAGGAGGAGTGGGAGGAGGAGGACGACAAAGAGGAGGAGAAGGCAGAAGGATACGTATGAAGGAGGAGGGGGAGGAGAAAGAGCCAGGAAAGGAAGAGAAGGGATAGGAGGAGGGGAGGAGGGCGACGAAAATCACAAGAAGGGGGAGGAGGATGAGGCGGAGGAGGACCAGGAGCAAGGAGGAGGAGGAGGAGGAGGAGGAGGAGGAGGAGAGAGGGAGGAGGAGGGGAGGCGGAGGAGGAGGAGGCGGGGGGGAGGAGGAGGGGGAAGAGGGGAGGGAAGGAGGAAGGAAGAAGAGGAGGAGGAGGAGGAGAAGGAGAAGAAGAAGAACGTAGAATGAGGAGCAGCGAAGAGGAGCAAGGAGGAGGAGGGGTAGGAGGAGGAGGACGACGAAGAGGAGGAAGGGAGGAGGAGGAGGAAGAGGAGGAGGAGGAGGAGGAGGAGGAGGGGGAGGAGGAGGAAGAAGAGGGGGATCGGCGATCCACGACAGCAAGGTGCACGACCTCGACAGCTGGGGGGTGAGCAGTATGTGTAGCCCTTCAGTCCGGAGGAGGAAGAAGAGGAGGGACGAGCAGGAGGAGGCAGGAAGAGCGGGAGGAGGAGGAGGAGGAGGAGGAGCAGGAGGAGAGGGAGGACGCATCGAGGGTGAGGCGGATGGCCAGGTTGCTGTCGTGGGCGCCTTCGGGCAGGCATCCAACGCCGTGGCCCCCGAGGACACGCGGGGCCTCGCCAGCCCTCGTGCGCCCAGCTGCTGCCGCCCTGGTGGCGACGAAGACGACGAACACCACGGGGACCATTGCGACGACGACCCCGACCACGACGACGACGACGACGACGACGACGACGACGACGGCATAGATGAGTAGGAGGAGGGGGAAGACGACGACAAAGAGAAGGAGGAGGAGGAGGAGGAGAAGGAGGACCAAAGTAAACCCAAGGTGCATCAGCGATGCTGCAACACACCCTCCCGTCCCGAGCCACCCCCCCCCAGAAGTCCCTGCAGGCGTGTCGTGTCACCGAAGGAAGCGCCGCACTGAAAGAGCAGCACGTCATTCAGGCGAGAGATCCCCGTTTTGACAAGGAATGGTCCAGCATTCTTCTAGCGCGTCATCAGGAATGCGAAAGGGTATGATCATGCCGGTCAAAGAGGTGTCTAGCGAGATCCCGTTTGGAAACAGAGCCGCCCCCCACCCGTGAGATTGTTGCACTAGTTTACATTTATGGCTATGAATTTCGAGGAATTACCAAGCGAGAGCCACATAACGAAAAGGAACCGCACCGCATCCGTTCCGCTGCGACGTATCTGAATTATTTAGTTTATGGCTTGAAAAAGACTGCCCTCAATCCTTGTTCTTGCAGCAAGCTTTTCAGACGAGGGCGCGTGGCGCTGAGGCGAGACCCCCAGTTTGAAAATGAACCGCCCTCCACCCTTATGACCGCTGCAAACGTTGAAAGCGAATGTGCGCCACGCTGAGGCGAGAGCTCCATCTTGAGAACGGCCCCGCCCCCCTTGCAGGTGCTTGAGAAGCACCCGCGCGCGGCGCGAAGGCGAGGGTCCCCGTTTTGAAAGCGAGCCTGTGCTCCGCCCGTGCCCTTTGAACTGTTGCCTGCTGCAAACGTTCAAGAATGTGCGCGGCACTGTGCGCGACAGTGGCGAGGAGGACGACCTCCTCCTCCTCCTCCTCCTCCTCCTCCTCCTCCTCCCCCTCTTCCTCCTCCTCCTCCTCCCCCTCTTCCTCCTCCTCCTCCTGCTCCTCCACTTCCTCCTCGTGTGAGCCCGTCGCAAACGTTTAAGAATGTGCGCGGTACTGAAGCGAGAGCTTCCTTTTGAAAACGGGACTCACCTCTCCATCCTTGTAGCGCTGCGAGGCTCCAAGACGACTGCGCGCGGCGCTAGAGCCGACAGCCACACGTTGAACATCACCACCATTCCATCCTTGCAGCTGCTGCAGACCCCAAGCATGAGGATCATAAACGGTGGGGGCGTCTCTAGCGAAACACTTGGCCCGCCCCACCGACACATCTGGGCGTAGGACAGGGAGGAGCCATCTATCAGGAAAAGGGGGAAGGAAGAGGAGGAGGAGGAGGAGGCGGAGGAAGAGAAGGAGAGGGAGGGGGAGGGGGAGAGGGAGGGTGGGGTTTTGGACAATACCCCATGGAACCAGCAGTTGCGTTGTGATCACAGCACCAGTTCTGGTTATCCATGCTGTCGATGTCGCCATAAGTGACCGCTGACATGGAGTAAGGTGCGCGCACGGAGTGATGATGATGATGATGATGATGATGATGATGGTGATGGTGATGGTGATGGTGATGATGATGACGATGAAGTGATGATGGTGATGTTGTTTCGCGTTGCGAGCGGCCAATCAAGTTCCCTAGTCTCAGTGCCCGCGCCAGTCGCGCCGCCTAAGCTTTGAAGCGGGTTATATCCCTTGATAGCGGATTACAAAAGATTCCGACGGTGGTGGATTACAGTTTGATTCCGTGTATGGGCTTTTCCGGCTCCTCCCCCATTCTTCGTCAGAACTAATCATGGTTATTGAGTTGTTTTATCATCTGGATCATCAGTTCCACCATGTCTACCACCATTACCCACAATCACCACAAGCACCTACCATCGGCATTGTCATCGCCATCCCCATCATCGTCCGCCTTCTCTTCCTCCTCCTC
>CAUYUJ010007903.1:453945-463427 GCA_963575745.1 Prorocentrum cordatum
CACAGTCGCAGCCCCCCATGGCGAGGTCCTGTTTGGATCCGCGGTGAGTGCCCTCTCTGCTGGCCTCCCCAGCAGCCATCGAAAGTGGCGACAGTTTCACAGATCGCAGCCCCCCAGGGATGGCGAGGTCCTGTTTGGATCCGCGGTGAGTGCCCTCTCTGCTGGCCTCCCCAGCAGCCCTCGAAAGTGGCGACAGTTTCACAGATCGCAGCCCCCGAGAGATGGCAAGGTCCTGTTTGGATCCGCGGTGAGTACCCTCTCTGCTGGCTTCCCCAGCAGCCCTCGAAAGTGGCGACAATTTCACAGAACGCAGCCCCCCAGGGATGGCGAGGTCCTGTTTGGATCCGCGGTGAGTACCCTCTCTGCTGGCTTCCCCAGCAGCCCATCGAAAGTGGCGACAGTTTCACAGGTCGCAACCCCCCAGGGATGGCGAGGCCCTGTTTGGATCCGCGGTGAGTGCCCTCTCTGCTGGCCTCCCCAGCAGCCCTCGAGAGTGGCGACAGTTTGACAGATCGCAGCCCCCCAGGGATGGCGAGGTCCTGTTTGGATCCGCGGTGAGTACCGTCTCTGCTGGCCTCCCCAGCAGCCCTCGAAAGTGGCGACAGTTTCACAGATCGCAGCCCCCTAGAGATGGCAAGGTCCACTTTGGATCTGCTGGCCTCGCCAGCAGCCCTCGAAAATGGCGGCAGCTTCACAAATCGCAGCCACCCATGGAGGGAGAGGTCTCGCTCAAATCTGCGCGGTGCCTCAACCCACACGGCGAGAGGAGACAAGAGGGAGGCGGGAGGCGGGAGGCGAGAGGAGCAAGACGCGACCACGGTGCTCTATTCAAAACGAATACCCAACCAAGGAGGGTTGGGAACAAAAAGGAGAATTCCCAGAATTCTTTTTTTTCAAAGTGCGACTCCTATTCGGGGGTCCTACACATCCCCTGACATCTGGCCGGTACCGCGTCTCCCGGCTTCCTGGGGGGAGACCCCAAGACGCCCAAGACGACCCCAAGGAGCCCCCAGAACGTAAAGAACGGCCCAACACGCTCCCGCGCAGCCCGAGACACCCTTCTGACGGCTCTCCAGGCCTCCAGGAGGCGTCCAGAAACCCCAGGGGGTCCGGAAGATCCCACACCCCTGAGGGGCCCAGCTAACAAAACCCGCGAGGCACAAACAAAAAACAGCGCCGAACAGCGCCGAGGAACTGGAAAAAAAATGAAATCCCACAATTTGTTTTTTCCAAGTTTGGCCACCGGTCTACTTTTGCAGAACAGACCACAATCAGACCCCCCTCCCCTCCTGACCAAAAAAACAGGAAGCTTTTGAGGGCCCCAAATCGTTGAATACCTAAAGGAAATTAATGACTTCTGTGTTTCCGCACTTCCACTTCTAGTTTCCGCACTTCCACTTCTATACGATTCCGAGGCTTGCGCAGGGCCTCCAAGGGAGTCCCTGGACGCAAGAAGCGACCAAAGTGACATTACATGAGTTAGCCTATCAAGCATAGCTAGAACTTGAGCGCGCGCGCGAAGCGCGCGCAATGGTTCTAGTGTGTGTGTATATATATATATATGTAAAGTAGATGTGATATATATATATATATATATATATATATGGTCGCACCCCCCCCCAAGATCTACCTTTTGGTGGGTTTTCAAATGAACGTTCGAGTTGTCTGTCTCTCCTCGTATCTTCCTCGCCCCTTCCTCGCTGACGCAAAGCCGCTCAAATGCGAGAGAACTACCGTTACAACCTCGCAGAGAACTCGGACAGAGGTTCTGGTCTGGGGGCAAGGAAAACCTGTGATTTCATTGGTTTTTCTGGTTTTTATGGTTTGGGAAACAGGAAAACCTCTGATTTCATTGGTTTTTCTGGTTTTTCTGGTCTGGGGGCAAAGAAAACCTGTGATTTCACTGGTTTTTCTGGTTTTTCTGGTCTGGGAAGCAGGAAAACATGTGATTTCATTTGTTTTTCTGGTTTTTCTGGTCTGGGAAGCAGGAAAACCTGTGATTTCATTGGTTTTTCTGGTTTTTCTGGTCTGGGGGGAAGGAAAACCTGTGACCGAAAAACCAATGAAATCACAGGTTTTCCTGCTTCCCAGACCAGAAAAACCAGAAAAACCAATGAAATCACAGGTTTTCCTGCTTCCCAGACCAGAAAAACCAGAAAAACCAATGAAATCACAGGTTCTCATGCCTCCCAGACCAGCAAACCAATCAAAACCAGCGACTTTCCAGGTATCGCGAGCCACCAGACTAGAGAGAAACCAAACACCACGCTTGGCAAAGTTTCCTTAGCTCCGAGACAGGAGAAACGCCTGGCCAGGTTTCGTGAGCTTCAAGATTTCTCTGCTGCGCAATGCGCTTCTGGTTGCGTGCACGGCCTCGCCTACTCATAAGCGCCCTGCCGCGCTCCCCTAAGCCTGCGGTCTACAAGCTACTTCCCCCTCAAGCGGCTGAACATCTGATTTCTCTGCTGCGCAATGCGCTTCTGGTTGCGTGCACGGCCTCGCCTACTCATAAGCGCCCTGCCGCGCTCCCCTAAGCCTGCGGTCTACAAGCTACTTCCCCCTCAAGCGGCTGAACATCTTGCCAGTCTCCAGCCACAGGTCCTCGTTGGCATGCCAGTACGCCCACTGGGCCGATCGGACCCTGGCGTTCAATGACACCGAGCCAACGGAGCTCTTCCTGGTCTTGATGAAGCCGCGCAAGTGCTGCCAGAACCTGTCGATGATCTGGGTCCCGCCTTTGCACTTGAGGACTCGTCCACCAGGAAGTTTATGCTGAAACTTCTTGGCGTACGTGGGTTTCACCCACACCTGGCGGCCGTTTTTCTTCACGGGCTTGCCATTCTTCACGAGCCGCTTCCTCTGGTGCACGACGTGGTCGTGGAGCATCCCCTCGACCTTGACCTTGTACGTTTTTGCCCCGTCCGCGTGGAGCACAACGTTCCTGTTGCTCAAGTTCTTGTGAGCGAACGGCGTCCAATCAGGCAAGCGTATCGCGCCTGGGCCTGGCGCCCTCTGCTTGGTGAGGCTTGGCTTGAGGCGCGTCAACACCAATGTCTTGCGATTGCCTCTTTCGATGACACCGCCCCACTGCTCCCACTGGACCCGCTCGTTCTCAGCTCGCTCCGCGTGATCAGGCAGTAGATCGCCCCTGAGGTCGACCTCATCGGCCTCGACATCTTTCCACGTCCGCCCCTTTCCTCCGAAAGAAATCAGTTTCTCCTGCTGCTGCACGTCGCTCTTTCGGCACGCATCATTGAACTTGCTCATGCTCTCGATCGCCTTGTGGTTCTTGCCCGTGAGCGCATGGATCTTGGCAAGGGGGACGTTGTTCACGACAGCGAAAAGCACGGCAGACTGTTCCTGCAAGGGCACCGCGGCAACGCCAGAGCCGCTGCTGAAGACCATGTGCCCGCTCTGGGGCAAGGAGAACTTCTGGCAACCCTTGTGGTTGCAGCGGTACCGCGGTCCACGGCCCTGGACGTCCTTCAGGGGGCCGAGGGTTCCTTTCGTGCAGAAAGAGCACGTCTGGCCTTCCAAATTCTCCAAGACCTGGTCCTCGAGCAACATGTCGACGATCTCGCGGTCACTTGCGCGTATGAAATCGAACACGTTCCTCTTGAAAGCAACGCGCTCCGGCCTGGACGTGCAAGTTCTCTTGCCGTGCCGCACGTAAGGCACCTTCCTCGCACTCTGGTTTGGCGCCGTCTTTTTCGCCGTTGTCTTTCCCGCGTGCTTCGGGGCCTTCCGCTTGGGCTTCCCCGTCTTGAGGACAGCGCGCGCCTTGCCCCGCTTAGGCGCAGGGAAGACGCGCCCAGGCGCCATGGCGCGGCTCTGGCCGACGACCCTGGCCAGGAACGGGCAGGCGCGCCTGATCCCCTGGCGCGCCGATGCGCTTGAGCATGCATGTGCGGCGCGCAGGTTTGGCATAGCTCGTGCGCCCTGGCGAATGGACAACAATGCACCAACGAACGCTGGTTGCTCGACCTGCAAAACTGCCTCCTGAATTCGCGGAAGAGACGACACGGGGTCGGCGATGCATCACCGACAAGTCGGCGATGTGCCCCGATACCGAAGACGCGCGTCCGGGGCTCCTCCCAGACGCCCTGGCCCCAAACGGCGATGACCCTGGCATCAGCAGCGGGTGACGAGAGGGCGACGACGACGATGGCAATGGCGACGGCGGAAGCGAAGAAGGCGGAGATGACGATTGGGCGAGGCGTTTCAGCACGCCGCACGTGATCGGCGTGGGATGCCGTGACTGCTGGCTGCCAGCCCCGCCCCAATGCGTCGCATTGGCCATGAAACTGAAATGTCAATCTCCGCGCCCCCTCCCCATCTACACGCCCATGCCCCCGCCCCCCCCCCCCCTCTCCCTCCGCCCAACTCGCGCCGCCTCCGCGGCGGGCAATGGCGCCTGGCTCACGCCCACGTCGCCCGCGGCCGCATGCGGCTCAGCCCTTCGATGGTCTTGTCGAGCGTCGCCATCTTCGCCCTGACGTCCTTGGGAACGACCGAGGCCCAGACGGGCGCCTCGATCGACCGCGGCCGATGGATCCCCCACTGTCTATATCCACTCATACGCCCGAGAGGTGCTCTCCCCTCCATCCCCCCGCGGGCGCGGGCGATCAGGCAATGCCCCGACCACCCCGATCGAACAATTGATTGATCGGCAACCGATCAGGCAGCGCCTTCCGAGGGCGGATCCTCCAGCTCGTCGTAGATGCAATACATCTGCATCTCCATCAAGCGCCACTTGACCCGCAGCCGCGCGCCCTCCTGCGAGGCGGGCACGGCGTCGGCGGGGAAGCCGACCGCCAACGCGGCGGGGCGCATCCAGTGGAGGAGTTCCTTAGGGGTGCGTCGGCTCGCTATCGATCGCGCCCCATCCCTCGCTACCTTCCCCGCCTCTCTCTCTCTCTCTCTCTCTCTCTCTCTCTCTCTCTCTCTCTCTCTCTCTCTCTATCTCTCTCTCTCTCTCTCTCTCTCTGGCGCTTTTTTTGTTCCTCTCTCTCTCTCTCTGTATGTATATGCACCCCGAGCCCAGAGCAGCGGCCGCCGATCGGTCGGTTCGAGACCCGCGGGCCATGCTCGCTAAGCAGCAGACGTACGGCAGCACAGGGTCGTTGTCCGCGCGGACCAGCGCCGCCCGTGGAATCCACGTCCACGACGGCTCAGTGGGGACCAGGAAAGAGGCGACGCGCGCACGGACATCGTCATGCAGCAGAGAACGCGCCTGCCACAGGGGAAGCAACTCCTGGAAGGCCTGGTACTTCAGCGAACACCACTCGCGATGGTACGCGAGCGAGTCGACGCCCGCCTCAAACTGAACCTGGAGGCGCTGGCACTCACGTCGGGCATCGCCGTTGGCGGCCATCTCGCTCGACCAATTGGTCGTCAAGTATGCGGAGTGCTCAGGGTGGAGCCGAGGGCGCGCGATCGCAGACGTCGAGCCAATCTGGCCACGAGAGGGAGAGTGAGAGACAACCGCCCTGATGGCATCACGTGCTGCGCGCATTCATCCCAAGGTTTGCGACAGCTGGCCTGGATGTCAAGATGATAGGTTTCTGCGCGCGTCTTCTCTCCCTGCAATAGCATGGCTGTCAGCCCCGTCCCAATGCGTCGCATTGGCGATGAAATTACACTGCAACTCTTCCCGCCCACGTCCCATCTACGCGCCCGAGACCCCGCCCCGCCCCCCGCGCCGCCCTGCCGCGGCGGGCAACGCGCCCAGCGAACGCCGCTAGGCCTCAGACCGCGCGGCCGCCGCCGCTGCTGCTCGACGGGCCGCCGCGGCCCGCCGCGCGGCTCAGCTCCTGATCCACGACCTCCTCCAGAGCCTGGGTGAGTGACACGGCGCCCTGCTCCGTCGCGACGTCAGAGTCTGGCGAGAGCCCCGCCGCGCCGTTCAGCTCATGAGCCATGATGTCCCCCAAGACAAGGGAGAGCTTGCGCGGCTTCGGCGGCTTCTGCCCGAACTCGTCCTGCCCCACCGCGTCGCTGGAGCCTGGCTCGAGCTTCACCTTCTGCAGCGGGACGGTGCCCGACTCGAACTTCACCTTCTTCTTCAACGGGGAGGGGCTGCAGAGGTCGATCTCGACGGGCCCGTTCTGGCGCAAGTTGCGGCTGAAGACATTGGAAGGCTCCCGCTTAATCGGCGCCGTCGGCACGACAGGGGCGGCCGCGGGCGCCTCCGCCTGCTCGCCGATCATGGAGCCGCCCAAGCCGAACGGGTCCTCCTCTTCCTCGAGCCAGGCGGATGGACGCGCAAGCCGCCACCACCCCGAATCCCTTGGAGCGAAAAAGTAGCATGGGGGAATGGCGCCAGGGGGGGGGCGCAATGGGGGGGGGCGGCTTGCACGTTCAATCGCATGACCCTCCTGGTCGCCCAGAAAGATCCGCCCAGCCGAGCTCGGCGGCGGCGGCGCGGCAGCGCCCGCGGCCGGCTCCCCCACTGGGCCTGCAGCCTCCGCGGGGACGCCGTACTCGACGCCGCGCTTTGCCATGATCTCCATGACCATCTTCTTCTCGTAAGCCATGACCCTGTCGAACTCCTCCTCGTCGCGCATGACCCCGCGGGCCAAGTAGGAGCGCAGCATCTTGCCCGCCTCGGGCTTGAGGTACCCATCCATCAACGGGAGCTTTTCCACGCGGCTCTCGGTGCCAGCGAGCCTGAAGAACATGTCAGTCGGAGTGTTCAAGAACACGGTGCAGCGTTTCAGCATAGCGCCGACATTGCTCGGCGAGAAGTTCTTCGGGAACGTTGGCTTGAGCATGTCGGTCAGGATGGCGGTCGTCTTCTGGGCGGCGTCGGCGCCTGTGGATGCCAGCGCCCACTGCGTAGCTGTCGGCGCTGCGCTGGCGTCGTATTCGTTCTCCCCGCCGAAGCGGGCCTGCCCGCGGACGAATTTCGCCGCCCCCCACCTGACGTACGTCATGGCCTCCGCCTGAGTGGTGTCGAAGAATGCTTTCAACACCTTGGGCCTCTGCTCCGCCAGGTCACCGTCGTCGAAGATGCAAGGGACCCAGCGCTGCCCGACTTCACCGCGGAAAAAATCCATGTCGGGCGCTGTCCGCACGGCGGCCACCGCGTCGGCGCGGCCAGTCGCCCTGTTCTCCGCGTCGGCGTTGTGCCTGGCGCTGGCCATGGCCATCGACATCATGAACGGCGTTTTGCCGAAGCCCGCCTCGCCCACGCACAGGACGGTGTTGGTGTCCAGCATCTCCATGGCGCGCCGCATGGCGCCCTGGTACTCATCGCGGACATCTGGGAGCAGGATGGGGTAGTATACCAGCTTGTTGGCGAAATGGTCGCGGTCCCGCAGCACCTTGAGGACCGCGTTGATGAGCTCCCGCCTGAGGTTGTGAATTGGCGACGAAGGGTCCACCAGCTCGCACTCTACCCACTCCAGCTGTTCGCAGTCAGCATTTGTGCGTGGGGCTTCGTCCTTAATGTGCTGGATGCCCGCCGAGAGCTCCTTCTTCTTCTGATCGACGTCAACGTCGCCGCCGCCAGCTCTGGGCGCGGGCGCGCTCACGAACTCCCAGTATCGCGCTTGGACACCACCGAGGCGTTCGAACAGGATCTGCATCGTGCGGGCAGAGTTGAACACGTCCTTGCGCCAGTCCAAAACGTGCATGTTGCCGCGGATAATGCTGTCCCTCACGAAGGGGCTCTTCTCCCCGCCAATGAACTGAATCCACTTCACGACGATTGGGAGTCCGTCTGCGACTCTCTGTGCGACGGCAAGATTCATCGTGCAAGGGGGCTCTGCCTCCGGGTCGCTGAAGCAGAACGGCGGCGGCAATTCCTTGTACTTGCCTTCTGCCATAATGTCTTTGACCTTGGCCCAGTCCACAGCGGCCATCTCGGCGGCGTCGACGTCAGTGACGATGTCGACAACGGACTTTATGGAGGCGTTGCCGCGAGCGCTCCATGGCTTGACGGGCAGGTCGTAAACGTCCACCGAGCCCTTGCGGTCGAGACTGCCGTCGATCTTCGGCTTGCCAAGGGGGGTGGCCTTTTTCAAGTTCTTCGCCCTATCCCACGCAGCAACGAGCACGTCGCTCGTCATGCCCTCGACGCACATGTGGACGCCGAGCGACTTCATGCCTTGGGCGGGCACGTTTGCTGCCTCGGCGACAACGCCGCGGGCGGCCATGCCGCGGGACAACGCCGCGGGCGGCCATCGCTTGGAAGCCTTGCAGGGGAGGGTGTCAACGTCAGCGCGCCTGTTGCCCGCAGGAGCGGCGGACGCCTTGAGCCAAAATGGCACGTCTGTCGGAACCCAGGATCCCGCAGCACGTACAGCTGCTACTACATGTTTCTGATTGGTCTTTTTCGTGCCTGTGGCATTTGTCCAAGGAATCCAAGGTCTGGCGGCGACGGGGGCGGGGGGAATGGCAACGATATGTTTTCTCATCAGCTACGGCTGCTCGGACTCGCCGGCGGCCCTCTTCTGGACTTCAGGCTGTCGAAACAAAAGCGTCGGTTGCATCGGCGGCCGATTTGCTTCAGGAATCCAAGGCGTCGCGGCCACAAAAACAAGGAGGGCGGTAACGATGTGTATGTTTTCATAAAGCACGGCTGCTTTATTGATCGCGCGGGTCTCATTCGGGTCTCTGGCGGGTCTCTGGCGGTCGGGACGCACGCGTCGGTTGCGGCACTGGCCCTTTTGCCGAAGGAATCCAAGGTGTCGCGGCCAGGAAAACAAGGAGGGCGGTAACAATGTGTGTTTTCATCAACGACGGCTGCTTCGTTGAGCTCGTGGCTCTCGTTCGGGTCTCTGGCGGTCGGGATGCACGCGTCGGTTGCGGCAGCGGCCCTTTTGCCGAAGGAATCCAAGGTGTCGCGGCCAGGAAAACAAGGAGAGCGGTAACAATGTGTTTTTTCATCAACTACGGCTGCTTTATTGAGCTCGCGGCCCTCGTTCGGGTCTCTGGCGGTCGGGATGCACGCGTCGGTTGCGGCAGTGGCCCTTTTGCCGAAGGAATCCAAGGTGTCGCGGCCAGGAAAACAAGGAGAGCGGTAACAATGTGTTTTTTTCATCAACTACGGCTGCTTTATTGAGCTCGCGGCTCTCTTTCGGGTCTCTGGCGGTCGGGATGCACGCGTCGGTTGCGGCAGTGGCCCTTTTGCCGAAGGAAATCCAGGTCCCGCGGGGACGGCGGTAAGAATAACGACAACGATGTGTTTTTTCATCAAGCACGGCTGATTTATGGAGCTCGTGGCTCTCGTTCGGGTCTCTGGCGGTCGAGATGCACCTCGTTGGCGTGCCAGTACGCCCACTGGGCCGATCGGACGCTGGCGAGGAAGCGGAGGGGGGCGAGGAGGGCGAGGAGGAGGAGGAGGAGGAGGAGGAGGACGACGACGACGACGACGACGATGACGATG
The DNA here is from genome assembly GCA_963575745.1 of Prorocentrum cordatum. Classification (NCBI taxonomy): domain Eukaryota; class Dinophyceae; order Prorocentrales; family Prorocentraceae; genus Prorocentrum; species Prorocentrum cordatum. The sequence goes on from CAUYUJ010007903.1 coordinate 463,337, forward strand.
ACGAGGGCGAGGTGGAGGTGAGGGCGGTGGAGGAGGTGGACGACGAGGAGGGTGCGGAAGGCATTCTTCATGGCCTTCGCTCTCTCACACA
>CAUYUJ010007903.1:463527-510668 GCA_963575745.1 Prorocentrum cordatum
ACACCGAGCCAACGGTGCTCTTCCTGGTCTTGATGAAGCCGCGCAAGTGCTGCCAGAACCTGTCGATGATCTGGGTCCCGCCTTTGCACTTGAGGACTCGTCCACCAGGAAGTTTATGCTGAAACTTCTTGGCGTACGTGGGTTTCACCCACACCTGGCGGCCGTTTTTCTTCACGGGCTTGCCATTCTTCACGAGCCGCTTCCTCTGGTGCACGACGTGGTCGTGGAGCATCCCCTCGACCTTGACCTTGTACGTTTTTGCCCCGTCCGCGTGGAGCACAACGTTCCTGTTGCTCAAGTTCTTGTGAGCGAACGGCGTCCAATCAGGCAAGCGTATCGCGCCTGGGCCTGGCGCCCTCTGCTTGGTGAGGCTTGGCTTGAGGCGCGTCAACACCAATGTCTTGCGATTGCCTCTTTCGATGACACCGCCCCACTGCTCCCACTGGACCCGCTCGTTCTCAGCTCGCTCCGCGTGATCAGGCAGTAGATCGCCCCTGAGGTCGACCTCATCGGCCTCGACATCTTTCCACGTCCGCCCCTTTCCTCCGAAAGAAATCAGTTTCTCCTGCTGCTGCACGTCGCTCTTTCGGCACGCATCATTGAACTTGCTCATGCTCTCGATCGCCTTGTGGTTCTTGCCCGTGAGCGCATGGATCTTGGCAAGGGGGGCGTTGTTCACGACAGCGAAAAGCACGGCAGACTGTTCCTGCAAGGGCACCGCGGCAACGCCAGAGCCGCTGCTGAAGACCATGTGCCCGCTCTGGGGCAAGGAGAACTTCTGGCAACCCTTGTGGTTGCAGCGGTACCGCGGTCCACGGCCCTGGACGTCCTTCAGGGGGCCGAGGGTCCCTTTCGTGCAGAAAGAGCACGTCTGGCCTTCCAAATTCTCCAAGACCTGGTCCTCGAGCAACATGTCGACGATCTCGCGGTCACTTGCGCGTATGAAATCGAACACGTTCCTCTTGAAAGCAACGCGCTCCGGCCTGGACGTGCAAGTTCTCTTGCCGTGCCGCACGTAAGGCACCTTCCTCGCACTCTGGTTTGGCGCCGTCTTTTTCGCCGTTGTCTTTCCCGCGTGCTTCGGGGCCTTCCGCTTGGGCTTCCCCGTCTTGAGGACAGCGCGCGCCTTGCCCCGCTTAGGCGCAGGGAAGACGCGCCCAGGCGCCATGGCGCGGCTCTGGCCGACGACCCTGGCCAGGAACGGGCAGGCGCGCCTGATCCCCTGGCGCGCCGATGCGCTTGAGCATGCATGTGCGGCGCGCAGGTTTGGCATAGCTCGTGCGCCCTGGCGAATGGACAACAATGCACCAACGAACGCTGGTTGCTCGACCTGCAAAACTGCCTCCTGAATTCGCGGAAGAGACGACGCGGGGTCGGCGATGCATCACCGACAAGTCGGCGATGTGCCCCGATACCGAAGACGCGCGTCCGGGGCTCCTCCCAGACGCCCTGGCCCCAAACGGCGATGACCCTGGCATCAGCAGCGGGTGACGAGAGGGCGACGACGACGATGGCAATGGCGACGGCGGAAGCGAAGAAGGCGGAGATGACGATTGGGCGAGGCGTTTCAGCACGCCGCACGTGATCGGCGTGGGATGCCGTGACTGCTGGCTGCCAGCCCCGCCCCAATGCGTCGCATTGGCCATGAAACTGAAATGTCAATCTCCGCGCCCCCTCCCCATCTACACGCCCATGCCCCCGCCCTCCCCCCCCCCCTCTCCCTCCGCCCAACTCGCGCCGCCTCCGCGGCGGGCAATGGCGCCTGGCTCACGCCCACGTCGCCCGCGGCCGCATGCGGCTCAGCCCTTCGATGGTCTTGTCGAGCGTCGCCATCTTCGCCCTGACGTCCTTGGGAACGACCGAGGCCCAGACGGGCGCCTCGATCGACCGCGGCCGATGGATCCCCCACTGTCTATATCCACTCATACGCCCGAGAGGTGCTCTCCCCTCCATCCCCCCGCGGGCGCGGGCGATCAGGCAATGCCCCGACCACCCCGATCGAACAATTGATTGATCGGCAACCGATCAGGCAGCGCCTTCCGAGGGCGGATCCTCCAGCTCGTCGTAGATGCAATACATCTGCATCTCCATCAAGCGCCACTTGACCCGCAGCCGCGCGCCCTCCTGCGAGGCGGGCACGGCGTCGGCGGGGAAGCCGACCGCCAACGCGGCGGGGCGCATCCAGTGGAGGAGTTCCTTAGGGGTGCGTCGGCTCGCTATCGATCGCGCCCCATCCCTCGCTACCTTCCCCGCCTCTCTCTCTCTCTCTCTCTCTCTCTCTCTCTCTCTCTCTCTCTCTCTCTCTCTCTATCTCTCTCTCTCTCTCTCTCTCTCTGGCGCTTTTTTTGTTCCTCTCTCTCTCTCTCTCTCTCTGTATGTATATGCACCCCGAGCCCAGAGCAGCGGCCGCCGATCGGTCGGTTCGAGACCCGCGGGCCATGCTCGCTAAGCAGCAGACGTACGGCAGCACAGGGTCGTTGTCCGCGCGGACCAGCGCCGCCCGTGGAATCCACGTCCACGACGGCTCAGTGGGGACCAGGAAAGAGGCGACGCGCGCACGGACATCGTCATGCAGCAGAGAACGCGCCTGCCACAGGGGAAGCAACTCCTGGAAGGCCTGGTACTTCAGCGAACACCACTCGCGATGGTACGCGAGCGAGTCGACGCCCGCCTCAAACTGAACCTGGAGGCGCTGGCACTCACGTCGGGCATCGCCGTTGGCGGCCATCTCGCTCGACCAATTGGTCGTCAAGTATGCGGAGTGCTCAGGGTGGAGCCGAGGGCGCGCGATCGCAGACGTCGAGCCAATCTGGCCACGAGAGGGAGAGTGAGAGACAACCGCCCTGATGGCATCACGTGCTGCGCGCATTCATCCCAAGGTTTGCGACAGCTGGCCTGGATGTCAAGATGATAGGTTTCTGCGCGCGTCTTCTCTCCCTGCAATAGCATGGCTGTCAGCCCCGTCCCAATGCGTCGCATTGGCGATGAAATTACACTGCAACTCTTCCCGCCCACGTCCCATCTACGCGCCCGAGACCCCGCCCCGCCCCCCGCGCCGCCCAGCCGCGGCGGGCAACGCGCCCAGCGAACGCCGCTAGGCCTCAGACCGCGCGGCCGCCGCCGCTGCTGCTCGACGGGCCGCCGCGGCCCGCCGCGCGGCTCAGCTCCTGATCCACGACCTCCTCCAGAGCCTGGGTGAGTGACACGGCGCCCTGCTCCGTCGCGACGTCAGAGTCTGGCGAGAGCCCCGCCGCGCCGTTCAGCTCATGAGCCATGATGTCCCCCAAGACAAGGGAGAGCTTGCGCGGCTTCGGCGGCTTCTGCCCGAACTCGTCCTGCCCCACCGCGTCGCTGGAGCCTGGCTCGAGCTTCACCTTCTGCAGCGGGACGGTGCCCGACTCGAACTTCACCTTCTTCTTCAACGGGGAGGGGCTGCAGAGGTCGATCTCGACGGGCCCGTTCTGGCGCAAGTTGCGGCTGAAGACATTGGAAGGCTCCCGCTTAATCGGCGCCGTCGGCACGACAGGGGCGGCCGCGGGCGCCTCCGCCTGCTCGCCGATCATGGAGCCGCCCAAGCCGAACGGGTCCTCCTCTTCCTCGAGCCAGGCGGATGGACGCGCAAGCCGCCACCACCCCGAATCCCTTGGAGCGAAAAAGTAGCATGGGGGAATGGCGCCAGGGGGGGGGGCGCAATGGGGGGGGGGGCGGCTTGCACGTTCAATCGCATGACCCTCCTGGTCGCCCAGAAAGATCCGCCCAGCCGAGCTCGGCGGCGGCGGCGCGGCAGCGCCCGCGGCCGGCTCCCCCACTGGGCCTGCAGCCTCCGCGGGGACGCCGTACTCGACGCCGCGCTTTGCCATGATCTCCATGACCATCTTCTTCTCGTAAGCCATGACCCTGTCGAACTCCTCCTCGTCGCGCATGACCCCGCGGGCCAAGTAGGAGCGCAGCATCTTGCCCGCCTCGGGCTTGAGGTACCCATCCATCAACGGGAGCTTTTCCACGCGGCTCTCGGTGCCAGCGAGCCTGAAGAACATGTCAGTCGGAGTGTTCAAGAACACGGTGCAGCGTTTCAGCATAGCGCCGACATTGCTCGGCGAGAAGTTCTTCGGGAACGTTGGCTTGAGCATGTCGGTCAGGATGGCGGTCGTCTTCTGGGCGGCGTCGGCGCCTGTGGATGCCAGCGCCCACTGCGTAGCTGTCGGCGCTGCGCTGGCGTCGTATTCGTTCTCCCCGCCGAAGCGGGCCTGCCCGCGGACGAATTTCGCCGCCCCCCACCTGACGTACGTCATGGCCTCCGCCTGAGTGGTGTCGAAGAATGCTTTCAACACCTTGGGCCTCTGCTCCGCCAGGTCACCGTCGTCGAAGATGCAAGGGACCCAGCGCTGCCCGACTTCACCGCGGAAAAAATCCATGTCGGGCGCTGTCCGCACGGCGGCCACCGCGTCGGCGCGGCCAGTCGCCCTGTTCTCCGCGTCGGCGTTGTGCCTGGCGCTGGCCATGGCCATCGACATCATGAACGGCGTTTTGCCGAAGCCCGCCTCGCCCACGCACAGGACGGTGTTGGTGTCCAGCATCTCCATGGCGCGCCGCATGGCGCCCTGGTACTCATCGCGGACATCTGGGAGCAGGATGGGGTAGTATACCAGCTTGTTGGCGAAATGGTCGCGGTCCCGCAGCACCTTGAGGACCGCGTTGATGAGCTCCCGCCTGAGGTTGTGAATTGGCGACGAAGGGTCCACCAGCTCGCACTCTACCCACTCCAGCTGTTCGCAGTCAGCATTTGTGCGTGGGGCTTCGTCCTTAATGTGCTGGATGCCCGCCGAGAGCTCCTTCTTCTTCTGATCGACGTCAACGTCGCCGCCGCCAGCTCTGGGCGCGGGCGCGCTCACGAACTCCCAGTATCGCGCTTGGACACCACCGAGGCGTTCGAACAGGATCTGCATCGTGCGGGCAGAGTTGAACACGTCCTTGCGCCAGTCCAAAACGTGCATGTTGCCGCGGATAATGCTGTCCCTCACGAAGGGGCTCTTCTCCCCGCCAATGAACTGAATCCACTTCACGACGATTGGGAGTCCGTCTGCGACTCTCTGTGCGACGGCAAGATTCATCGTGCAAGGGGGCTCTGCCTCCGGGTCGCTGAAGCAGAACGGCGGCGGCGGCAATTCCTTGTACTTGCCTTCTGCCATAATGTCTTTGACCTTGGCCCAGTCCACAGCGCGGCCATCTCGGCGGCGTCGACGTCAGTGACGATGTCGACAACGGACTTTATGGAGGCGTTGCCGCGAGCGCTCCATGGCTTGACGGGCAGGTCGTAAACGTCCACCGAGCCCTTGCGGTCGAGACTGCCGTCGATCTTCGGCTTGCCAAGGGGGGTGGCCTTTTTCAAGTTCTTCGCCCTATCCCACGCAGCAACGAGCACGTCGCTCGTCATGCCCTCGACGCACATGTGGACGCCGAGCGACTTCATGCCTTGGGCGGGCACGTTGGCTGCCTCGGCGACAACGCCGCGGGCGGCCATCGCTTGGAAGCCTTGCAGGGGAGGGTGTCAACGTCAGCGCGCCTGTTGCCCGCAGGAGCGGCGGACGCCTTGAGCCAAAATGGCACGTCTGTCGGAACCCAGGATCCCGCAGCACGTACAGCTGCTACTACATGTTTCTGATTGGTCTTTTTCGTGCCTGTGGCATTTGTCCAAGGAATCCAAGGTCTGGCGGCGACGGGGGCGGGGGGAATGGCAACGATATGTTTTCTCATCAGCTACGGCTGCTCGGACTCGCCGGCGGCCCTCTTCTGGACTTCAGGCTGTCGAAACAAAAGCGTCGGTTGCATCGGCGGCCGATTTGCTTCAGGAATCCAAGGCGTCGCGGCCACAAAAACAAGGAGGGCGGTAACGATGTGTATGTTTTCATAAAGCACGGCTGCTTTATTGATCGCGCGGGTCTCATTCGGGTCTCTGGCGGGTCTCTGGCGGTCGGGACGCACGCGTCGGTTGCGGCACTGGCCCTTTTGCCGAAGGAATCCAAGGTGTCGCGGCCAGGAAAACAAGGAGGGCGGTAACAATGTGTGTTTTCATCAACGACGGCTGCTTCGTTGAGCTCGTGGCTCTCGTTCGGGTCTCTGGCGGTCGGGATGCACGCGTCGGTTGCGGCAGCGGCCCTTTTGCCGAAGGAATCCAAGGTGTCGCGGCCAGGAAAACAAGGAGAGCGGTAACAATGTGTTTTTTCATCAACTACGGCTGCTTTATTGAGCTCGCGGCCCTCGTTCGGGTCTCTGGCGGTCGGGATGCACGCGTCGGTTGCGGCAGTGGCCCTTTTGCCGAAGGAATCCAAGGTGTCGCGGCCAGGAAAACAAGGAGAGCGGTAACAATGTGTTTTTTCATCAACTACGGCTGCTTTATTGAGCTCGCGGCTCTCTTTCGGGTCTCTGGCGGTCGGGATGCACGCGTCGGTTGCGGCAGTGGCCCTTTTGCCGAAGGAAATCCAGGTCCCGCGGGGACGGCGGTAAGAATAACGACAACGATGTGTTTTTTTCATCAAGCACGGCTGATTTATGGAGCTCGTGGCTCTCGTTCGGGTCTCTGGCGGTCGAGATGCACCTCGTTGGCGTGCCAGTACGCCCACTGGGCCGATCGGATGCTGGCGAGGAAGCGGAGGGGGGCGAGGAGGGCGAGGAGGAGGAGGAGGAGGACGACGACGACGACGACGACGATGACGATGACGAGGGCGAGGTGGAGGTGAGGGCGGTGGAGGAGGTGGACGACGAGGAGGGTGCGGAAGGCATTCTTCATGGCCTTCGCTCTCTCACACAGCCCCGACGACGCCGATTACGATCGAGATGTCGTCGGGCTTGGGCGCGCCGCGCATCTGCGCACACTCGATCATCTGCTCGGCCGCGGCCTGCGCGTCGGAATCTGCGCGCGTGAGCACGAACTTCATGGCATCGTACGGGACGTTGTCAGTGATGCCGTCGGAACAGCATATAATGATGTCGCCCTTGCTCAATTGGACAACGCCGTAGTCGGCCTGCGCCACGGAGCGCTCCAAGTCGTCGCCCGCCCTGTTCACGCCAGGGAAAAACGAAACCTGCTTCGGGCCCATCACCTCGCCTGACTCCGTGGCGATGCGGACGTGGTGGTCTCTGGTGATGAAGCAGCGCGTGTAGCTTCCCGTGAGGGCCGACCTGCGCCACACCTGGATGGATACGTCCCCAATGTGGCAGTAGGACATCTTGGTGCCGGCCACCGAAAAGAACCCGACCGTGGTGGAGCCGTGCAGCGTAGTGGTCTGGATGGCGAGATGCAGGAGCCTCGCAGTTTTATGTTGTTGCGGCTTGTGATTACTTTGTTGTTGTGTTTGGTGTGTGCGTGCGTTGCTGGTTTGGTTTGCAGGTGGCCTCTGGCGGTCGAGACGCACGCGTCGGCTGCGGCAGTTGCTTTTTTGTCGAAGGAATCCAGAGTCTTTCGGCCAGAAAAACACGGAGGGCGGTAACGATATGTTTTTTCATCAATCACGGCTGCTTCATTGAGCTCGTGGCTCTCGTTCGGGTCCCTGGCGGTCGGGATGCGCGCGTCGGTTGCGGCAGTGGCCTTTCTGCCGAAGGAATCCAGGGTCTCGCCGCGCCGTTCAGCTCATGAGCCATGATGTCCCCCAAGACAAGGGAGAGCTTGCGCGGCTTCGGCGGCTTCTGCCCGAACTCGCCCTGCCCCACCGCGTCGCTGGAGCCTGGCTCGAGCTTCACCTTCTGCAGCGGGACGGTGCCCGACTCGAACTTCACCTTCTTCTTCAACGGGGAGGGGCTGCAGAGGTCGATCTCGACGGGCCCGTTCTGGCGCAAGTTGCGGCTGAAGACATTGGAAGGCTCCCGCTTAATCGGCGCCGTCGGCACGACAGGGGCGGCCGCGGGCGCCTCCGCCTGCTCGCCGATCATGGAGCCGCCCAAGCCGAACGGGTCCTCCTCTTCCTCGAGCCAGGCGGATGGACGCGCAAGCCGCCACCACCCCGAATCCCTTGGAGCGAAAAAGTAGCATGGGGGAATGGCGCCAGGGGGGGGGCGCAATGGGGGGGGGGCGGCTTGCACGTTCAATCGCATGACCCTCCTGGTCGCCCAGAAAGATCCGCCCAGCCGAGCTCGGCGGCGGCGGCGCGGCAGCGCCCGCGGCCGGCTCCCCCACTGGGCCTGCAGCCTCCGCGGGGACGCCGTACTCGACGCCGCGCTTTGCCATGATCTCCATGACCATCTTCTTCTCGTAAGCCATGACCCTGTCGAACTCCTCCTCGTCGCGCATGACCCCGCGGGCCAAGTAGGAGCGCAGCATCTTGCCCGCCTCGGGCTTGAGGTACCCATCCATCAACGGGAGCTTTTCCACGCGGCTCTCGGTGCCAGCGAGCCTGAAGAACATGTCAGTCGGAGTGTTCAAGAACACGGTGCAGCGTTTCAGCATAGCGCCGACATTGCTCGGCGAGAAGTTCTTCGGGAACGTTGGCTTGAGCATGTCGGTCAGGATGGCGGTCGTCTTCTGGGCGGCGTCGGCGCCTGTGGATGCCAGCGCCCACTGCGTAGCTGTCGGCGCTGCGCTGGCGTCGTATTCGTTCTCCCCGCCGAAGCGGGCCTGCCCGCGGACGAATTTCGCCGCCCCCCACCTGACGTACGTCATGGCCTCCGCCTGAGTGGTGTCGAAGAATGCTTTCAACACCTTGGGCCTCTGCTCCGCCAGGTCACCGTCGTCGAAGATGCAAGGGACCCAGCGCTGCCCGACTTCACCGCGGAAAAAATCCATGTCGGGCGCTGTCCGCACGGCGGCCACCGCGTCGGCGCGGCCAGTCGCCCTGTTCTCCGCGTCGGCGTTGTGCCTGGCGCTGGCCATGGCCATCGACATCATGAACGGCGTTTTGCCGAAGCCCGCCTCGCCCACGCACAGGACGGTGTTGGTGTCCAGCATCTCCATGGCGCGCCGCATGGCGCCCTGGTACTCATCGCGGACATCTGGGAGCAGGATGGGGTAGTATACCAGCTTGTTGGCGAAATGGTCGCGGTCCCGCAGCACCTTGAGGACCGCGTTGATGAGCTCCCGCCTGAGGTTGTGAATTGGCGACGAAGGGTCCACCAGCTCGCACTCTACCCACTCCAGCTGTTCGCAGTCAGCATTTGTGCGTGGGGCTTCGTCCTTAATGTGCTGGACGCCCGCCGAGAGCTCCTTCTTCTTCTGATCGACGTCAACGTCGCCGCCGCCAGCTCTGGGCGCGGGCGCGCTCACGAACTCCCAGTATCGCGCTTGGACACCACCGAGGCGTTCGAACAGGATCTGCATCGTGCGGGCAGAGTTGAACACGTCCTTGCGCCAGTCCAAAACGTGCATGTTGCCGCGGATAATGCTGTCCCTCACGAAGGGGCTCTTCTCCCCGCCAATGAACTGAATCCACTTCACGACGATTGGGAGTCCGTCTGCGACTCTCTGTGTGACGGCAAGATTCATCGTGCAAGGGGGCTCTGCCTCCGGGTCGCTGAAGCAGAACGGCGGCGGCAATTCCTTGTACTTGCCTTCTGCCATAATGTCTTTGACCTTGGCCCAGTCCACAGCGGCCATCTCGGCGGCGTCGACGTCAGTGACGATGTCGACAACGGACTTTATGGAGGCGTTGCCGCGAGCGCTCCATGGCTTGACGGGCAGGTCGTAAACGCCCACCGAGCCCTTGCGGTCGAGACTGCCGTCGATCTTCGGCTTGCCAAGGGGGGTGGCCTTTTTCAAGTTCTTCGCCCTATCCCACGCAGCAACGAGCACGTCGCTCGTCATGCCCTCGACGCACATGTGGACGCCGAGCGACTTCATGCCTTGGGCGGGCACGTTGGCTGCCTCGGCGACAACGCCGCGGGCGGCCATCGCTTGGAAGCCTTGCAGGGGAGGGTGTCAACGTCAGCGCGCCTGTTGCCCGCAGGAGCGGCGGACGCCTTGAGCCAAAATGGCACGTCTGTCGGAACCCAGGATCCCGCAGCACGTACAGCTGCTACTACATGTTTCTGATTGGTCTTTTTCGTGCCTGTGGCATTTGTCCAAGGAATCCAAGGTCTGGCGGCGACGGGGGCGGGGGGAATGGCAACGATATGTTTTCTCATCAGCTACGGCTGCTCGGACTCGCCGGCGGCCCTCTTCTGGACTTCAGGCTGTCGAAACAAAAGCGTCGGTTGCATCGGCGGCCGATTTGCTTCAGGAATCCAAGGCGTCGCGGCCACAAAAACAAGGAGGGCGGTAACGATGTGTATGTTTTCATAAAGCACGGCTGCTTTATTGATCGCGCGGGTCTCATTCGGGTCTCTGGCGGGTCTCTGGCGGTCGGGACGCACGCGTCGGTTGCGGCACTGGCCCTTTTGCCGAAGGAATCCAAGGTGTCGCGGCCAGGAAAACAAGGAGGGCGGTAACAATGTGTTTTTTCATCAACGACGGCTGCTTCGTTGAGCTCGTGGCTCTCGTTCGGGTCTCTGGCGGTCGGGATGCACGCGTCGGTTGCGGCAGTGGCCCTTTTGCCGAAGGAATCCAAGGTGTCGCGGCCAGGAAAACAAGGAGAGCGGTAACAATGTGTTTTTTCATCAACTACGGCTGCTTTATTGAGCTCGCGGCCCTCGTTCGGGTCTCTGGCGGTCGGGATGCACGCGTCGGTTGCGGCAGTGGCCCTTTTGCCGAAGGAATCCAAGGTGTCGCGGCCAGGAAAACAAGGAGAGCGGTAACAATGTGTTTTTTCATCAACTACGGCTGCTTTATTGAGCTCGCGGCTCTCTTTCGGGTCTCTGGCGGTCGGGATGCACGCGTCGGTTGCGGCAGTGGCCCTTTTGCCGAAGGAAATCCAGGTCCCGCGGGGACGGCGGTAAGAATAACGACAACGATGTGTTTTTTTCATCAAGCACGGCTGATTTATGGAGCTCGTGGCTCTCGTTCGGGTCTCTGGCGGTCGAGATGCACCTCGTTGGCGCGCCAGTACGCCCACTGGGCCGATCGGATGCTGGCGAGGAAGCGGAGGGGGGCGAGGAGGGCGAGGAGGAGGAGGAGGAGGAGGACGACGACGACGACGACGATGACGATGACGAGGGCGAGGTGGAGGTGAGGGCGGTGGAGGAGGTGGACGACGAGGAGGGTGCGGAAGGCATTCTTCATGGCCTTCGCTCTCTCACACAGCCCCGACGACGCCGATTACGATCGAGATGTCGTCGGGCTTGGGCGCGCCGCGCATCTGCGCACACTCGATCATCTGCTCGGCCGCGGCCTGCGCGTCGGAATCTGCGCGCGTGAGCACGAACTTCATGGCATCGTACGGGACGTTGTCAGTGATGCCGTCGGAACAGCATATAATGATGTCGCCCTTGCTCAATTGGACAACGCCGTAGTCGGCCTGCGCCACGGAGCGCTCCAAGTCGTCGCCCGCCCTGTTCACGCCAGGGAAAAACGAGACCTGCTTCGGGCCCATCACCTCGCCTGACTCCGTGGCGATGCGGACGTGGTGGTCTCTGGTGATGAAGCAGCGCGTGTAGCTTCCCGTGAGGGCCGACCTGCGCCACACCTGGATGGATACGTCCCCAATGTGGCAGTAGGACATCTTGGTGCCGGCCACCGAAAAGAACCCGACCGTGGTGGAGCCGTGCAGCGTAGTGGTCTGGATGGCGAGATGCAGGAGCCTCGCAGTTTTATGTTGTTGCGGCTTGTGATTACTTTGTTGTTGTGTTTGGTGTGTGCGTGCGTTGCTGGTTTGGTTTGCAGGTGGCCTCTGGCGGTCGAGACGCACGCGTCGGCTGCGGCAGTTGCTTTTTTGTCGAAGGAATCCAGAGTCTTTCGGCCAGAAAAACACGGAGGGCGGTAACGATATGTTTTTTTCATCAATCACGGCTGCTTCATTGAGCTCGTGGCTCTCGTTCGGGTCCCTGGCGGTCGGGATGCGCGCGTCGGTTGCGGCAGTGGCCTTTCTGCCGAAGGAATCCAGGGTCTCGCGACCTGAAGAACATGGAGAGCGGTGACGATGTGTTTTTTCATCAACTACGGCTGCTTTATTGAGATCGTGGCTCTCGTTCGGGTCTCTGGCGGTCGAGATGCACGCGTCGGCTGCGGCTGTGGCCGTTTTGCCGAAGGAATCCAAGGCGTCGCGGCCAGGAAAACAAGGAGGGCGGTAACGATGTGTTTTTTCATCAAGCACGGCTGCTTCATTGAGCTCGTGGCTCTCGTTCGGGTCTCTGGCGGTCGAGATGCACGCGTCGGTTGCGGCAGTGGTCCGTTTTGCCGAAGGAATCCAAGGTGTCGCGGCCAGGAAAACAAGGAGGGCGGTAACGATATGTTTTTTTCATCAAGCACGGCTGCTTCATTGAGCTCGTGGCTCTCGTTCGGGTCTCTGGCGGTCGAGATGCACGCGTCGGTTGCGGCAGTGGTCCGTTTTGCCGAAGGAATCCAAGGTGTCGCGGCCAGGAAAACAAGGAGGGCGGTAACGATGTGTTTTGTCATCAACTACGGCTGCTTTATGGAGCTCGCGGCTCTCGTTCGGGTCTCTGGCGGTCGGGATGCACGCGTCGGTTGCGGCAGTGGCCGTTTTGCCGAAAGAATCCAAGGTGTCGCGGCCAGGAAAACAGGGAGGGCGGTAACGACTTGTTTTTCATCAAGCACGGCTGCTGTTGTGAGCTTGTGGCTTTCTGTCATGCTTGTTGTTTAATGTCGGCGTGTGCGTGTGCTATTATGTTTGTCTGCAGGAGCCTCGCTGCCCACGCCGCAGGAGCGTCCGTGGCCATGCTCCGCACGTCCCCGCCGATCTCGCGGACCACCTGGGCGTCGAACTCCTGCTTGTCACAGGCCCAGTGGAACCGCTCGCGGAGTAAGAAGCGGAGGCAGTTCCGGAGGTCCCAGGAAAGGTCCTCCGGGTTGAAGCGGGGCGCGACGCCGCTTACCCCGTCGCACACCACGCCCCACTGCTCCGCCGCCGCCGTCATGTCGGCGTTGGGCTTGTTGAGGAAGGGGTGTTGCGCTTTGGCGGCGCACCAGGAGGCGAGGCGGAGCATCATCGGCATTGCTGCCGCGCGGGTGTGTGGAAGCTGCGCCGCGAGTTCTGCGTCGAGGCAGGCTCGGGCCAGAATGCGTTGCAACAAACAAAAGGAGTTGGTGTGGATGAGGAAGGAGGGGCGAGAAGGCGGGAGCGATGGAGACTGGAGGATAATAAGAGGGGGCGGGGGAGGACAGAGGGACGAACCGCGGAAGTGGAGGAGGACCAAGATAAGGATCAAACAGTATTGCTGCGCTCCCCTGGAGCATTTCGTCTCTCGTTGGCCTGGAATTGTTTTGCCTCCGACTGGTGTGAGCTTTACGCCCCCTGGAGCATTTCGCCCCGTATCTGGCTGGAGCATCTCGCCCCCGCGTGATCTGGAGCATTTCGCCCCCACGTGATCTGGAGCATTACGCCCCTTGGAGCATTTCGCCCCGTATCTGGCTGGAGCATTTCGCCCCTACGTGATTTGGAGCATTCCGCCCCCTGGAGCATTTCGCCCCGCATCTGGCTGGAGCATTTCGCCCCAAGGTGATCTGGAGCGTTACGCCCCTTCTTCTCTTCCGTCAGCTGTAGTTCGGGGGCGCTGGTAACTTCAAATACCCCGTGCAATAGATGGTTTTCACTTGTGCTCCATTATTCGCCACGGGCAAACGACGCAAGTGGGAACGATGAGGAGGGGGGACAACGGAGGGGAAGTAAGAAAATGATGAAGAAGGGAAGATGAGGAGGAGGGGATGACTGGAACAGGGCACGGGAAAGGTAGATCTTGGGAGGGGGTGTGAGCATATATATATGTGGGTGCTGGCGTATCCCCGCCCCCCTGAAAAATCGCAGGGCGATGCAAAGCGCTCAATCCAACTCCACTGCACTTCCACTCCTTGCTTGGGAAGGCACAACAAAAGGCTTCTATCGGAAAGCCTCCCATAAAGAATCCTTTGGAAAGCGCCACAGAAGGATTAAGGGATTCTATTGGAAAGAATCACAATCGGAATCTTTTGGAAAGCACACAAAGGGATTCTATTGGAAAGCGTCACAAACGGAATCCATTGGAAAGACTCACAAAAGAATCCTTTGGAAAGCCTCACAGAAGGATTCCTTTGGCAAGCACCACAAAGGGATTCTATTGGAAAGCCGCACAAAGGGATTCTATTGGAAAGCCTCAAAAAAGGAATCCTTTGGAAAGCGCCACAAAGGTATTCGATTGGAAAGCCCCACAAAAGGAATCCTTTGGAAAGCGCCACACGGGGATTCTATTGGAAAGCCTCACAAAAGGAATCCTTTGGAAAGCACCACAAAGGGATTCCATTGGAAAGCCTCACACAAGGAATCCTTTGGAAAGCACCACAAAGGGATTCTATTGGAAAGCCGCACAAAGGGATTCTATTGGAAAGCCTCACAAAAGGAATCCTTTGGAAAGCGCCACACGGGGATTCTATTGGAAAGCCTCACAAAAGGAATCCTTTGGAAAGCGCCACACGGGGATTCTATTGGAAAGCCTCACGAAAGGAATCCTTTGCAAAGCACCACAAACGGATTCTATTGGAGAGCCGCACAAAAGGAATCCTTTGGAAAGCGCCACAAAGGAATTCTATGGGAAAGCCTCACAAAAGGAATCCTTCGGAAAGCACCACAAAGGGATTCTATTGGAGAGCCGCACAAAAGGAATCCTTTGGAAAGCGTCACAAAGGGATTCTATTAGAAAACAATAAAAAAAAAACATTTGAAACAAGAACAAAAAGAACAAAGAAACCAAAGACCCAGGGCTGAAAAAACTCAGAAACAAACATTGAAAAAGCCAACAAAAAAATCAATACTTACTCCACCTCTCGTCCTCCTCCTCCCCCGCCTCCTCCTCCTCCTCCTCCTCCTCCTCCTCCTCGTCCTCCTCCTCCTCGCCCCCTACCCATCAGCCCTCACCCCCCATCCTTGCCCCGCTTCTATGGGAGGAGGAGGAGGAGGAGGAGGAGGAGGACCGAAGAGAGAATGGAGGAGGAGGAGGAAGAGGAGGAGAAGAAGGCAAGGGGGGGAGGGGGAGGAGGAGGAGGTGGACCACTCCTCCATTCCGCTTCTCCGCCTCCACTTCACTCCTCCATCCCGCTCCTCCTCCATCCCACTCTTCCTCAATTCCGCTCCCTCCTCCCCCCCCTCCTCCTCCTCGCAGGGCAAGGAGCGAAGGAGGAGGGAGGGGGGGGAGGAGGACGAGGAGGAGTGAAAGGTGAGGGCTAAGGGTTGGGGGGCGAGGAAAACCCAAAAAAAAAAAACATTCAAACAACAAAAAAAAAACGAATTCAATACTTACTCCACCTCTCGTCCTCCTCCTCCCCGCCTCCTCCTCCTCCTCCTCCTTCCTCCTCCTCCTCCTCCTCCTCTCTCCTCTCCTCCTCGTCCTCGTCCTCCTTCTCCTCATCCTCATCCTCCTCCTCCTTTTCCTCCTCCTCCTCCTCCTCCTCCTCCTCCTCCTCCTCGCCCCCCACCCCTTAGCCCTCACTTTCACTCCTCCTCGTCCTCCTCCTCCCCCCTCCCTCCTCCTTCGCTCCTTGCCCTGCGAGGAGGAGGAGGGGGGGAGAGGAGGGAGGGGGGCGGAATTGAGGAAGAGTGGGATGGAGGAGGAGCGGGATGGAGGAGTGAAGTGGAGGCGGGAAGCGGAATGGAGGAGTGGTCCACCTCCTCCTCCTCCTCCCCCTCCCCCCCTTGCCTTCTCCTCCTCCTCCTCCTCCTCCTCCTCCTCCTCCTCCTCCTCCTCCTCCTCCATTCTCTCTCCGGTCCTCCTCCTCCTCCTCTTCCTCCTCCTCCTCCCATAGAAGCGGGGCAACGATGGGGGGTGAGGGCTGATGAGTGGGGGGCGAGGAGGAGGAGGACGAGGAGGAGGAGGAGGAGGCGGGGGAGGAGGAGGACGAGAGGTGGAGTAAGTATTGAAATCTTTTTTTGTTTTTTGTTTTTTTTTGTTTGTTCAATGCTTTTTCTGTTTTTCAGCCCTGGGTCTTTGGTTTCTTTGGTTTTTTGTTGTTGTTCAATGTTTTTTTGGTTGTTTTGCTTTCCAATAGAATTCCTTTGTGATGCTTTCCAAAGGCTTCCATGTGTGAGGCTTTCCAATAGAATCCCTTTGTGATGATTTCCAAAGGATTCCTTTTGTGCGGCTTTCCAATAGAATTCTTTGTGCGGTTTTCCCATAGAATCCCTCTGTGGCGCTTTCAAAAGGACTCCTTTTGTGAGGCTTTCCAATCGAATTCATGTGTGATGCTTTCCAAAGGATTCCGTTTGTGAGGTTTTCCAATAGATTCCCTGTGTGGCGCTTTCCAAAGGATTCCTGCTGTGAGGCTTTCCGACAGAATCCCTTTGTGGCGCTTCCCAAAGGAGTCCGATTCTGAAGTTTTCGAAAAGAATCCCTTTGCGGCGCTTTCCAAAGGATTCCTGCTATGAGGCTTTCCAATAGAATCCCTTTGTGGCGCTTTCCAAAGGATTTCTGTTGTGAGGCTTTCCAATAGAATCCCTTTGTGGTGCTTTCCAAAGGATTCCTTTTGTGAGGCTTTCCAATAGAATCCCCGTGTGGCGCTTTCCAAAGGATTCTTTTTGTGCGGCTCTCCAATAGAATCCCTTTGTGGTGCTTCCCAAAGGAGTCCGATTCTGAAGTTTTCGAATAGAATCCCTTTGCGGCGCTTTCCAAAGGATTCCTGCTATGAGGCTTTCCAATAGAATCCCTGTGTGGCGCTTTCCAAAGGATTTCTGTTGTGAGGCTTTCCAGTAGAATCCTTTTGTGTGTGTTCCAAAAGATTCCTGCTGTGAGGCCTCAATGGGATCATTTTGCGGCGCTTTCCAAAGGAAGGGGGAAGAGGAGGAAGAGAAAGAAAGGCTTTGCATCATCCTGCGATTTTTCAGGGGGCGGGGATACGCCAGCGCCCATATATATATATATATATATATGGGTGGCCAGGTGTGCATATATGAATATAAGTGTATAGGGTCCACGGCCCCTGCCCTGTACAGTGCAGCGCAGGGCCGCCCAGCTTTCCTTTCCAGCCCTAGAGCAGGCTTAAATGATCCAGGTCTGTAACGGTATGCACACGTGAAGAATCGATCGTTTTCCGAGCCCGCGATGCACCGTGGTGCCACGACGGCGGGTGTCTGAAGCGGCGCTTTAGGCTTCTGGACCCGAGGGTCGGTTCAAGGAAAGCACCAGTCGACGCCTCGTTGTGAGCCTGCGTCGTGGGGCGAGCGGTCTGGCTCTTCCTGGCTAACCATGGGGGGACTTTGCAGGGGAGGTCACTGCGAGAACGTCGCAGGGGCGTCGATAGAAGAAGACGAAGAGCAGCTTCTGCATAAACACAAAATTTTGGAGGTCCGCGCGGATGTCTTGGGTCGGCGGTGGACTCCCTTCCTTGGCGCGCTCCGCGCGCCAAGGGCGGCGCCGGAGGCGCCGCCATGGGCGTCCAGCGCCGATGTTGGAAGTCCGCACGAACCTCCGAAAAGTTTGTGTGTATGCAGTTGTCTCGTCATCGTCTTCGTGCGATTGCTGTATTTATCATATGACTATTGGCACGACTTCTATTATTGCTATGTGTGTTCGTTTGTTGATTGCCCATATGGTCCGCATCATTCGCCGTATTGTTTTGACTCGCTTGGCTTGTTCGTATTACTCTCAGTATGTATGTATTGTCGTTGTGGTATTTGGTCTCAGTGTCCTTGTTAGTCTCATTATTAGTCGTATTCTTTTGATTTCGATTACTCTCTTTGGCATTCTTCTTCTTATGACACGGTATCCTCCCGCAGGAGCAGGACGCCATGGACGAGGCCGACCAGCAGCAGCTCGAGCTGGCCCGCCTCGTGCGGATGGAGGAGCGGGGCTGCCAAACGCAGGCAGGCTGCCCTGACCGAGGGTTGCATCGCTCAGCGGGGTCACCAGACAGAGGGCAAGGACGAAGAGAAGGAGGTGGACAAAGAGCACATACATTTGGAGCTGGCTAGGGGTCTGAGGCGATTCGGCACTGGACACCGCGAGCAGGAAGGGGGGTCGAGGTTGTTCGAGGTTCTGGGCTCGAGAAGGCGCGTTGCCGTTTTGGATCTCTGGGGGCCGTTTTCGGGCCCCGGAACCGTCCAACATAGCTCCGGGATGACAGATCACAGCGGGTGGGGCCCCCCGGGAAACCCCGGGAGGGGCCCACAGAGACCGATGTTGCGCAGATTTGCTTTTTTATTCCGCCCGCCTTGGCCGACGCTCTCGGGGCCCACGCAGCTCAGAGCCCCGTGGCCGCCTGCCGAACAGACACAGCCCTTCCACGGGTCCGCGCGCGGACCTCCGAGATGCTTCGGATTCCTGCCGTTTTTGGCATTCCTCTTGCGAAGAGAGAGGGAGAGAGAGAGAGAGAGTGTGCCGTTGTTGGTTTTCCTCTTGCGAAGGGAGGGAGGTGGAGACGCAGAGGAGGCGCGGGAGGGGCACTGGACGGACTGGAAGCCAGCTGCTGCCTGGGCTCCGTGCCGGCGGGGGCCTCCGCTCGTTGGCGGTTGGGACGGGCGGAGGGGCCGGCTGTTGCTCTGCGGGGGGGGTGCGCCCCGCGCCTGCCGGACAGGGGGGGCGTCCGAGGGGGCGCCGCGCGTTGCCCCGGCGTCATTGTCGCGCGCTCGTTTTGTTCACGGCGGTGCCGTGGAAGCTGCCGCTAAGCAACCGGGGGCGCGGTGCCATGTGGAACACCTCCACGACGCGGTAGCACGCGAGTGTCACATTTTGCTTGTTTGCGGGAAGTCAGGGGGTTCCACTTCGCCCCGTGGGGAGAGGGGTGGAGGGAGGACCATTGGCACCTTTGCAGCAAGCGCGCCTCCTCACAGGGGCACAGTGGAGAGGGCCCCCGAGCCGCCCCGCGAGCGGCCAAGAGACCCCTCAGCACTGAGAGCTTGGCGAGGGCATCAGCCGCCCGCCGTCCTGGCTAGAGAGCCAGCGTCGCGACGCGAGTGGCTAGCACTATCCAACACGCTCGGCGGTTTACTCGGCTAGCACCAGCCTGGGCAAAATGTCATCCTCCTCCTCCTCCTCCTCCTCCTCCTCCTCCTCCTCCTCCTCTTCCTCCTCCTCCTCCTCCTCCTCCTCCTCCTCCTCTTCTGGCTGGTAGGTCTGAGGGCCTTGCGCTGCGCTCGCGAGCTGAAGGCACTGCGCAGGGTGATCGCCCCCGGCTCCCGGCCCAGCTCCAGGGCTGGAGCCCCGCTGGCGGCTCTGCTCGCCACGAGCAGGTCAGGCCGCGAGGAGAGGGTCTTTGTTGTACCCTCTGGGCCATAACGCGCGCCACGCCCCCTTGCCCTCCCCCCAATAAAAACGTCACGCTCCCCCCCTCAGTCCGTCCCTTCACTGCCGCAGTGCCTCCAGCACCACAGTCTGGGGGGGGGGGTGCGCTACTCGATGCCCCTTCCCGCCCCTCCCCCCTCTCCCTCCAGAACGCCCGCTGTGGCAGCGGAAAAAAAAGACACTCCTACTGATCCTGCCAGTAGTCGACACAGTTTTGCTGCGAACCCTGCTCCAAGGGCCGACTCCCCTCCGGACTCCGCCCTCGCCGCCCCCACAGCCATCCGCCGCTCTGGCAAGGATCGGCCATCCGCCACTCTGATAGGGATCGGATATGCCGCCCTCCCCCCCCCCCCAATAACTCGGGCCGGGCGACAGGGGGGGATTGGGAAAGGGGGGGTTACGAAATTTGCTGCATGCAGCTGGTTTCGGCCTCACCGAGGGGCACATTCCTCGATACATAGCCGCCTCTGGCGCCGGGAGGCGCCGGGAAAATCAGCTACATAAGCTGATTCTCAAACCCCCCCTTTGCTATCCCCCCCTTTCGCCCGACCCGAACAACGCCCGTTATGGTCGCGAGTGACACCAGAGAAGAGCCCCAATCAGTGGATGGTCTGAAAACTTTGGCAGGTACCGGCAGCGGCCCGGAACCGACAACCAGGACCCCCGCGGAACCCGGAACCGGGGACCCGGGAACCCGGCCGGCTACCAAAGTCGGCGGGACGTCTTCGCCAAAGCTTTCAATATCCGCTAGGACCCCTTCAGGACCCCCGGGAACCCGGCCGGCTACCAAAGTCGGCGGGACGTGTTCGCCAAAGCTTTCAATATCCGCTAGGACCCCTTCAGGACCCCCGGGAACCCGGAACCGGGGGCCCGGGAACCCAGCCGGCTACCAAAGTCGGCGGGACATCTTCGCCAAAGCTTTCAACATCCGCTAGGACCCCTTCCGCGCAAGCACGGATCGTGGGAAGGCGTCTTCCAACGAGCCCGCCCAGTGGGCCGTGCGGGGAGGCCGCCGCGGGCGTCTCCGCAAAAAGAGAAAACAAAAAAACAAAACAAAAAAAACAACAAACAAAACAAAAAAAACATAAACAGGAGCCGTCGGAGGTCCGCGCGGGTTTCTTGGATCTGCGTGTTGGGCCCCCCTTGACGTCTCCGTAGAGAGAGAGGGAGGGAGAGGGAGAGAGAGACTAAAAACATAAACATAAGCTTTCGAAGGTCCGCGCGTTGGGGCGCCACCCCCGCACGCCAGGCGAGGAGGCCCAGCGCAGGTCCAAGAAATCCGCGCGGACCTCCGAAAGTTGATACTCCTCCTCCTCCTCCTCCTCCTCCTCCTCCTCCTCCTCCTCCTCCTCCTCCTCCTCCTCCTCCTCCTCCTCCTCCTCCTGGCCCCAGCTCCCTTCGCTCCCGTCTCGGGCCGCGGGCGTCTCACGGAGGCCGCCTCCCGACCGCTGCCGAGGGAGGCCGCGGTGGTCCACCGCCGACAGCGCCGCCGGGCCAGGCCAGCCAAGGGGACGGTGGCCGTCCGGCCCCCCAAGCGGTGTGGTGACCCCGCCGCGTGGTGAGTCCGTGGGGAGTTCGGGGTCACCGCACGGCTTGGGGGACTCTCGGGCACTCTCCGAGGACGTCTCGGGCGGCCGCGGCCCCGGAGGTCCGCAGACCACACGGCGACGGGCCGCATGGTGAGGTCGCTGGGGAGGCCGAGGTCACAACGCGGTCCATCACCACACGCTTCTGGGGCCCCGGACCTTCGGACGATTCCAGGGCCTTTCCAGGCCCGGGCTGATGGCCGAGGCGGGTGCGCCGCTTGCTTCGACTGCACGTCAGAGTGACCCTTCGCCGGAGCGACCTCTGGTGCGCGGCCGTTGGGGCCCCCCGAACGTCGCGTGCGGTGCGACAGTAGCGTCTTGCTCGGTTGTGTTTGGTCCCCCCGCGGCCCTCAAAAAGCCGCGCACCAAGGGTCACTCTTGCGTGTAGCCGATTGCTTGAGGGGCGGGGGGCCAGGAGGCAGGCCCCCGCCGAGGACGAGAAAACGACGTAGACGTAAGCTTTCGAAGGTCCCCGCGGAGTTCTTATAACGGCGTTGGGCCCTCCCCTCCCTCGCGCCGACATCGGCAATACATTCGCGATGCGGCGCGATCCTCTGACTTCACCTACGGTCAGGAACTTTGGCGTCTCATGCCGCACCGGTTCTGGACCACCAAGCTTCGGGGCGACACGCTATCCACGTCCTGGTCCCCGAGCCTCAATGTCCCGAGCCTTTCCCAGCCTCCCGCTCTGCGAAGCGGAGCGGCATCCGATCCGCTCGCAGGGCAGAGCGTTTTGTTGGGGCCACCGCCGCGACACGCTACAAGAAGCAAAAGTTTACGACCGTAAGTGTTCGAAGATCTGCGCGGAGTTCTTGAGTCGGCGCTGCGCGCGCAGTGCGCCACGGATGGCGTTGAAGGCGCCGTCAGGGCGCTACAGCCCCGATCCAAGAAATCCGCGAGGTTATCCGAAAGGTGATGTTTGAGCAATGTGTTGTTCTTCTACCCCATGCGACAGTTAGCATTCGGCGCGCCGCCACCCCTTCCCCAGATGGCCCGCGGTGCGGAGGGGCCCTTCGCGGTCCCAGGGTCCGAAGCTGCCTCCTGCATGAATTCATTGCGTGCGGGGGGCCGCGGTTCGAAAGAGGAGGAGGAGGAGGAGGGCGGAGGAGGAGGAGGAGGAGGAGAAGGAGAAGGAGAAGGAGAAGGAGAAGGAGGAGGAGGAGGAGGAGGAGGAGGAGGAGAGAGAGGAGGAGAGAGGAGGAGAGAGGAGGAAGAGGAGGAAGAGGAGGAGGAGGAGGAGGGGGAGGAGGAGAACGAAGAGGAGGAGGGGGAGGAGAAGGAGGAGGAGGAGGAGGAGAAGGAGGAGGAGGATGTGAGGAGCATTCCGCATACCCGCCTGGGCCTACACTCAACCGTTCACGCGTCGACGCCAGCACGGGTGGCGGGGGGATCTTGAAGCGAAAGGGTCCCAGGGTCGTCGTCCGAGGGTGCCATCCTCAGATGGTCGGTTCGCACCGCGTCGCTCAGACGGTCGCGTCGGATTTTGGGCAAGCTGTGGGCGGGCTGCCGGCAACGATGGCGTGGCCATCACCAGCGCAATTCGGCGATCACCCGATCGCAGCTCGGCCAACCTCTTCCGTAGCCATTCTGGCTATAGCCATGCAGGCATCCGCGAGAGTCCCCCTTGTTTCCTCCCGCTTCCTGCCCCAACCATTTTGCAACTCTTACTCGGGATGCGCGTGTCCGTGATCACTTGCAGCGGGCGAAAGCTGGCGGCTCTGGACGCCGAAGCGTCGTGGCGGCTGCGCGATGTGCTCGCGAGAGTGCCAGAGCAAGATGGGGCGCCAGGCAGGAGGCGAATCTTCTTTGGGGGCGCGGAGTTGTGCGGGCTTGCGACCTTGGCCGACATCGGGGCTGCCATCGAAGAAGAAAAACATGTATAAACATAAATTGTCGGACTTCCGCGTGGATTTCGTGGATCGGCGCTGGGCCCCCCTGGCAGCGCCTCCAGCGCCGGCCCGTGACCAAGGAGAGGGTCTGGCGCCGATCCGAGAAATCCGCGCGGAGCTCCAAACTTTTATGTTTATGCCGATTTTCCTTCCTCTATACCAGTGGCAGCGAGCTGTCTCTAGTTGTAAGCCCAGCACTGCACGTGGCCACCGCCTCAGAAGATTTCACTGCGAAAATCTGGTGCGTGGGCTCAGGAGAGTGCCTGCGCACGCTGGAGGGTCATTGGAGGTCCGTGATGGCCGCCGTGTTCTCGCCAGACGGGCAGCAGGTGCTGACCGCTTCGCAGGACCGCACGGCGAAGATCTGGTGCGCGGGCTCCGGGGAGTGCCTGCGCACGCTGGAGGGCCACCAGAAGACTGTAAGGTCCGCGGTGTTCTCGCCGGACGGGCAGAGAGCGCTGACCGCTTCGGCCGACGGTACGGCGAAGATCTGGTGCGCGAGCTCTGGGGAGTGCCTGCGCACGCTGGAGGGCCACGAAAGCTCCGTGAAGTCCGCCGTGTTCTCTCCGGACGGGCAGCAGGTGCTGACCGCCTCGATCAACGGCACGGCGAAGGTCTGGTGCGCGGGCTCCGGGGAGTGCTTGCAAACACTGGAGGGCCACCAGGGCACCGTGATGTCCGCCGTGTTCTCGCAGGACGGGCAGCAGGTGGTGACCGGCTCGGACGACGGTACGGCGAAGATTTGGTGCGCGGATTCTTGGGAGTGCCTGCGCACGCTGGAGGGCCGCCAGGGCACCGTGATGTCCGCCGTGTTCTCGCCAGACGGGCAGGAGGTGCTGACCGCCTCGCAGCATCGGACGGCGCAGGTCTGGTGCGCGGGCTCCGGGGAGTGCCTGCGCACGCTGGAGGGCCACGGGAGCGCCGTGATGTCCGCGGTGTTCTCACCGGACGGGCAGCAGGTGCTCACCGCCTCGGAGGACGGCACGGCGAAGATCTGGTGCGCGGGCTCTGGGGAGTGCCTGCGCACGCTGGAGGGCCACCGGACAGCCACGTCTTGGGCTGTGTGGTCGGCCGCGTTCTCGCCGCCGTAGGCGCCTCTCGGCCACGCGCAGAGGGGGGTGGGGGGAGGGGGGGAGGGCTTCTTAGAAACACTCCTGCTTCTTAGAAGGAGCGGGCCTTCTCTATAGATGTAAGCCCGGTGCCTTCTAAGAAGCAGCCTCCTTCTAAGAAGCCCTCCCCCTTCCCTCCACCCCCTTGTGCGCGCCACCAAGCCTCGTCGTGGGAGAGGTCGGCGGCGAGCGAGGGGAGGGAATGAGAATGAGAAGGACTTCTCACAAGGCGGTCGGACTTCTCAGAAGCCCTCGCGCCTTCTGAGAAGTTGTTCTGTGTCTTCGGTGAAGGCTCAGAAAACTTCTCCGAAGGCTGGGGGACTTCCGAGCCTCCTGAGAAGGCCTTCCCTTCTCACTTCCCCCCGCCGCTCGCCGCCGAGCTGCAGGCGCCTCGTCATTCCTCCCGTTGTGCCCGAAGGCGATCGGGCGCCTGGGCGGCTGCCCAGCACCCCCCTCGCCGCCGAGGGGAAACTCGCCGCACAGGGGCCCCAGTAAGCGAGGGCAGAGGGGGGAGGCAGGCCCATCGAAGGGCTTGCATGCAGTCGTGCCTGTCCCTCTACAGGAGGGATATTCAAAGATAGCCCCCAAAAAAGTATAGGGGACGATCGTTATGCTATATGTCATTGTTGTTGGAGTACTGTGTGACTTGTACTTTCTTCCACAATCCGCCTGTAGGAGGACATGCCCGACCTAACGCTTACAGGGGTCTGGTGTGCAGTCATCCCCAGGGGCTCGAACGAGCGTCGTGGGCCAGTGGCATGCAGAGCAATGGTGTGATGGTGTCGGGGTGCTTCCCGTGATTCGCTATGTCCGCGGAGTCCCTTCTTTCTCCTTCTCTTGTTAGCTATCGGAGCGTGTCCCCAACAACTAAGCTAAGCTACCGCAGGGGGGGGGGACAGTGCGTGCGAAGACGGCGAGACGGAGCGGAGAGGCAGCGCATCTTGTTCGATCCCAGGACAATGCCGGCGTGTGATTCCGCCTCTGGCTCGACCATACAAATCTACACCTCGTAAGTATCCCCAGCTCTCCGCGACTCCCATTTACCTTCCTTGATCCTGGCGGGAAAGAAGACGACCTTCCAATCCCATCCATTACCCTCCAGACGTAGCGTGTTACCATTGTCGTCGCCGTCGTGTCCCCTTGATATTGATGCCAAGATGATCTCCTGATGGGCAGATAGGTGTAGCAGCAGCGTACACACCATCTTCCCCGTATCATCGCATCGGCTTTGCGCAT
The DNA here is from genome assembly GCA_963575745.1 of Prorocentrum cordatum. Classification (NCBI taxonomy): domain Eukaryota; class Dinophyceae; order Prorocentrales; family Prorocentraceae; genus Prorocentrum; species Prorocentrum cordatum. Next base: position 488,626 of record CAUYUJ010007903.1, read on the forward strand.
TGTCGTGTGGCTCTTATCGTCTTCGCCCCCGCCTGTCATAAGATGGCTGTATTGCGCATACTGTACACATCGCACAGCGTCCCCTTGGTTACCAAGGCAGGTATGTGATGGCAGTATCGAGGGTGATGAACCCGAACGTGATGAACCGCCACGAGCCCCAAGGACAAGGGCATGTCCGAGAGTGTGCGGAAATCCGGCCGGGCCGATGTTATCTTAGCGGGAGCCTCTTGAGGGCTCTTGGGGGACTCTTGGACATTTCTGGGGGCTTCGTGGGGGGCCCTTCAGAGCCTGCTAACGGTCTTGGATGCCATCTTTAGGAGGAGGGCTCCTGAGGCCCTTTCGAGCTCCCCTTTTGGGGCTCCTCTTGGGGGACTCTGAGAGCCATCTTGGGACTCGTCCGTCTTGGGGCGATATTTGGGGCCTCTTGGGCCGTCTTGGACGCTCCGAGAGCCGAAACGCGAGAATGCAAAAATCACCCACCGCCGATTTGGGCCCCTTGGGCCGGCCTCTTGGGCTAGCCTTCGGGGCCTCCAGGACGGAAGAGACCCTCAAGAGAACCCCAGGACGGCCCCCTTGGGACAGTCATGCGACGAACCCCAAGAGCACTCAGGAGCGCTCGAGACAGCAATGGCGTCGGGGGTCCGGCGCTCCTCAGAGTGCACAGTACTCAATACTGCGTGCGGCACGGTGGCGGGTCCAAAGATGGCGGCCGGTTCGAAACGACAACAGGAATGAGAGCACCGCTGGCTGCGGCAACAGTTTCAACAGGCAACGGGAACGGCTGCGGCAATGAAGGCAGAATTTCGTGAGCTTCGAGTACCAGTTGCCCATACGATATAAGCGCGGTAGTTTTGACATCATCTGTCGAAGGCTCTTCAAAACAAGGACATCTTCCACAGTAGAAAGCGTATGGCAGTAGCCTCAGAAGCAGGACACCCAAACCCATGTCAACGCGACGCATCAGGCAGAATCAAATGGTTCCTGTGGCACATAGGGTGCGACAAGCGTTTGGAGACGGCGGGAAACTGCACCGACGTTGACGGGGAGATGTCAGGAAAGTTGTCCCTACCTGGCCCCCGATACGGGACTGGAAAAGAAGGCAGTTCATTGTTTGATGGAAGTTTGTCCTGGGACTGGTGATCGGAAAGTCCAGCAAGGCTGGTTTCCAATAGGCAGCGTGGTCAGGCAGGTCGTCCGAGCGCAGATTCCGCACGAGGATCCGGCATTTCCTCTGGCAGAATGGCCCCAGCAGCGCACCACACAATTAATCGTCGATTCCCAAAAAAGAAGGGATAATATGGGAAGTGGGGGGAAGACAAAAAACCCAGAAAATATGATAAATTATAAGGAAAACCTGTTATTTGTGTCTATTTATTTGTGTGTCCCAGGGCCCCTTCAATGATGGACCGTGGAGAGACGAAGCGATGACGAGTCCTTTGGTGTCCTACCAAGTGAGCCACTTGTTCGAGAAACCAATATATATATATATATATATATATATGTGTGTATGTATATATCTATGTGTATATATATATATAAATGGATAGTGCGATGCGATGCGCTGGGATGGCGGAGCTAAGAGGGCTCCTGGTAGGCTCTCGAGAAGTTACCGGGAGGGCCCTGGGGGGCTCCTGAGAAGATCCAGGGAGGCTCCCGAGAGGCTCCTGAGTGGCTCATGAGGGGTTCCTCGGACGTTCCTGAGAGGGTTCTGAGATGCTCCTGAGAGGCTCCTGAGAGGCTCATGAGATGCTCTTGAGAGGCTGCTGAGCGGATCATGAAAGGCTCCTGAGCGGATTTTGAAAAGCAATTGGGAGGCTCTTGAGAGGGTCATGCGAGGCTCACGCGAGGCTCCTGAGTTGGGAGGAGCGTTCAAATTTTAATGAGAGGCTCATGAGAGGCTCATGTTCGTACATGCTCACTGGGAAGCATGAGCTTTCAAATGCTTTGTGATAGATGCCGCACCGAGCTGTTGGAGAACGCAACGGTGTGTTTGGTAAAGCTGGGCTGATGTTGGCATGGCCGCCCAGGAGGCACCCTGCTCGATCGGAGCAGTGTCCAGCGGCCTTTGCGGCACCGCGACGGCAGCCGCGGGGACCCCCCCTTGGGAGAGATTCTGGGTCGGTCGCTGCTCGGGGGCGACGAGAGGGGCGAGTTGCCCAAGGGGCGGGCATGACACGCGTTCGCCACGGAGCCTCGCCGAAGACGTGGGCCGTCGGCGCTATTGGATGCACGTATTGCTCTCGCCCTTGGGCTCTTCGCCCTTTATGGTTGCCCCCCGAGCTCAGCATGCCTACAACCGCCGTCAAAATGAACCTCAAAAATGTCTGACGTGGTTGAACTGCTTGTCGGAAGATCTGGGGCCGAATATCGATGAGTGCGGGGTACTTGCATGCGCCGCCCCTCCAATGTCGGTCGACGTCAAACTTTCGAGTCAACTTCGGTCAGACTATCTCTGCCCTCGCCCCGACATTGAAGGGGCGGCGTGTCGACATTGAGGGGCGCGCCGAAATCGAAATGACGTGCCAGCAACTGTTGAGGTTAAGTTTGACGAGGGTAGTAGAACCTTCAAGCGCGGCGCCATCAGGGATCAAGTAGGTCGACCATGTGCAGTAGTGGCGTCGCCTCAACAGATGGAGGCGGTGTTGCTCGGTCCCCCGCGTCAGAGGCAACCAGCTGCCAAGCGCTACCAGGCATCAAGTGGATCGATTATGTGTAAGAGTGGCGTCGCCTCAACAGACGGAGACTCTGTTTCTCCGTGGCCAGTGCCAGAGGCAAAACGGTTGCCAAGTGTCAACTCTATAAAGGCGTTCTGCTTGGCGGAACTCTAACCAGGAATTTGTCGGCTTCGAAGAAGCATTCAGCAATGCACTTGCTTCTGGGCACCGCGGCATGGGGCCAACAGCCTGGCTGCATGTGGTCTTCGCAGCGCACGGTCAAGTTGACCAAGTGTTTGGACGAACGACTGGTGCATCCCTTGTCAGTCCCTTGCTCCGTGTGCAGCCCGCGCAGCACAGCGCCAGCCGACTGCGAGAAGCACGGCGCGGGGGCAATAAGAGGCACCCCCGCCTCCCTTTCCCTCTTCGATGTTCTTCCTGTCTCTCCTTCCGTCCCTCCTAGAAGACCCCCCCACCCCTTCTCTCCCCCTTCTCCCCCTCAAAGTATGGAGAACCCCCCTCCCCCCGCCCCCGAGGAGGGCCTGCTCGCCACCCTCGAGCGGCGAGGGTCGCTCTCCGCGGCGGAAGAGGCCCGGCTCGACGAGATCCGCGCGCGGAAGGCCGCGTTGCAGTGACTTGCGAGCGCCTGCGCCACGGCAAGAAGAAGCGGCCAGGCAAGGCAGGGCTCGTTTCGATTCCGCCGATTCGATCCGATTCGATTTCGATGGCTTCCGATCCCGATTCGATTCGACCTGGGATTCCGATGTTGGGTTCCGATTTCTGATCGGAGGCATACTGTGCTGCCGATTTCCGCCGATCCGCTTCATCTCGATCGCCGATCCGACTTCTCGATTCGATTCTGGGCGCTCCTGGGGCAAGGAGGGGAGCGGGTAGAGCAGGGAGCGCAGGCAGGCAGGCAGCCGGAGAGCCGGAGGCGCAGCGGCGACATCGGTTCGCCGGGCGGTGCTCCAAGCGCGTGCACACGCGCACACGTGGTCTCGCGAGCGGTGCAATTGCACTCGTGTTTTGCGCCCTCCTGCCGCTGTGCCCCCACTCCTGTTTCCTCTTCCCCCTCCGCCCGAGTCCGGGGCCGTTTCAGATCTTCGCCATCGTCGCTGCAGTGCTGGAGGTCGACGCGCTATGATTCCCCTCAGTTGTCCTGTCTCTCTTCCCAAAATTGCGTGAACACCACAATGCTTGCAGTGGGGGGTGTTGCTGGTTTTTGGTGGGACCAATTCTGTGTGATTGATGGACTTCCCCGTGGCGCCAAGCGTGCCGCCCACAAAGTTGGGATCTGTTTGCACCCGTGTTTTGGTTCTGCGGTCGACCACAGGGTTTTGCCCATGAGTCCAGGCCTCACTTGGCCTTTTGAGTTTCGTGGTGGCCCAGAGTGTCCTGGCCACAGCGTCCTGGCTCAGTTGCTCTATGAGCCTCCGTAGATCAGTTGGGGTTCAAGCGCCAGGGCCCCTTTTATGATCACACTCTCGTGCATCGACGCTCGCGGATAATTCCGCAGCTCTTCTGCTGGGTACTGTCACGGGATATTCGAATGAATCCGACGTGCCCCCGAGTCTGAGCCAAATAGCAACATGGTGTCTTAACATCCAGGTGATGATTATTACGTCTGCTGGTGCTGAGTTCAGCGACTGCCAGTGCAGCAGCATGAGTTGACCTGCTACCTTGTACTGAATGCTGGGCCCAGTTTGGAGCCAGCTGGCGGCCTGAGGTGGCCCAGCACTGGCCCCTACGAGCAGAAATGGGCGTCAAGGTTTGAAATTCTGGGTTCCAGAAAACTGTTGTTTTTTCCTACCTCTGGGGGCCGTTTTCGGGTCCCGGGACCGTCAAAAACGGATCCGGGGTGATGGACTCTGGGCGGGGTCCGGGCATTTCTTTTGTTGCCTTCATCCCCGCGTCTTGTTGCCGTCATCCCTCTCCAAATATGCATGAACTTTCGGAGGTCATCGCGGACCTCCGATAGCCCAGATGTACGCCGTGCTCTTTTTTCCTCCGACGAGAGATGGAGATGGAGGAGCGGAGGGATGGGAGGGGCCCTGGGTGTGCTGCAGGCCAGCTGCTGTTTGGTGCTTGCTGGCAGGTGGGCTGGGGAGGCCGATTGTCGCTCGGGGGGGTCGGCCCCTCGCCCTCCTCCCCCTCCTCCGCCCCCGCCCAGTCCTGTCCACTGGCGCACCCCTCCGCCCTCCGCCCTCTGCGGCACACCGCCTCGCAGGCCCGCCCCGCAACCGCGGACAGTCCCTGCCCCTTCCGGCGGAGGGGGGAGGAGGGAGGGGACCACAGTCTCAGACAACGCTGGCAATTACACGGGGAGGACGACCCTCTCTCTCCTCCTCCTCCTCCTCCCTCCTCCTCCCTCCTCCTCCTCCTCCTCCTCCTCCTCCTCCTCCTCCTCCTCCTCCTCCTCCTCCTCCTCCTCCTCTTCCTCCCCTCCCTCCTCCTCCTCCTCCCTCCTCCCCTCCTCCTCCTCCTCCTCCTTCCTCCTCCTCCCTCCTCCTCCTCCCCTCCTCCTCCTCCTCCTCCTCCTCCTCCTCCTCCCTCCTCTCCTCCTCCTCCACATCCTCCTCCTCCTCCTCCTCCTCCTCCTCCTCCTCCATACCACCACCCCCGACCCCCGCCACCGGCGGCGGCCCGCAGTCGGCCCGCGCCCTCCGCACCGCGCCGCCCCGCGCGGCCCCGCGCCGCCCCGCGCCGATATGGACGGCGGCACCGCGCGCCCGCGGCGCGCGCGCCTCGCGGGCTCGGCTGCCCGGGCCTCGGTTCGGGGGAGGGCGAGGAAGTGCAGGCCCCAGCAGCAGCAGCAGCAGCAGCAGCAGCATCATCATCCTCATCCTCATCCTCCTCATCATCATCATCATCATCATCATCATCATCATCATCATCATCATCATCATCATCATCAGTATCATCATCATCATCATCATCATCATCATCATCATCATCATCATCATCATCATCGTCATCATCATCCTCATCATCCTCATCATCATCATAATCAGAATCATCATCATTATCATCATCATCATCGTCATCATCATCATCATCATCATAATCATCATATTCATATTCACCTTCATCATCATCATAATCATAATATTAATAATACTCTTCATCTTCATCTTCATCTTCAGCAGCATCACCATCATCATCAGCAGCATCATCACCATCAGCAGCAGCATCATCAGCATCATCAGCATCATCATCTTTTCATCACGGTCACCCAAGCCTCAGCTCGGGGAGGGCGAGGAAGTTTAGGCATCCAGGGTGGGGTCCGAGCAGGTGGGGTTGGAGGATCGCGCCGCATCGCCGATGCGTCACCGATACGGTTCGATGTTGAGCTCGATTTTCTCAACGCCGACGTCGCCAATGCATCGGCGATGTATCGGCGATGCGGAGCGATCTTCCGACCCCATTTACTCAGACCCAAATGAGGAGGCCTCCAGGAAGGAAGAAAGGGGATGGAGGCAGGTAAGGGAAGGACAAGGAGGTGGGATGAGATGAGACGAGAAGGATGGCAACATCATGAATTGAGAGTGCAACCTTTGAGCCCCACGCTGAGCGCCAGCACATCGAGGACGACAAACAGGAGGGGGAGGGACAAGAGGAGGAAGAAGAGGAGAAGGAGGAGGAGGAGGAAGAACAGGAGGAGAAGGAGGAGGGGGGCGAGGAGGAGGAGGGGGAGGAGGAGGGGGAGGAGGAGGAGAGGAGGAAGGTAGGATGGCGGAGGAGGAGGAGCAACCAGTAGGGGAGGGAGGGAGAGGAGAAAGAGGATAACGAAATGGTGGAGGAGCAGAGGAGGAGGAGGAGGAGCAGGAGGAGGAGGAGGAGCAGGAGGAGGAGGAGGAGATAGGAGGAGGAGAAGGAGGAGAAGCAGAATAAGAAGAAGAAGAAGAAGAAGGGCCTTCGAACCTGCCGCGCTTACCGAGTCGCTGGCGCTCTCGGCGCTCGCCCTCTCCGCGCGGGCGGCGCCCGCGGCGGATTCGGTGCCGGAGCTGCCTGGCTACGGCACGCCGCCGGCGCCGCAGTGGAGAGGCCCTCGGAGTCTGCGCGCGGCGCGGTCGCTGATCGCGCCTATCCTCCACCTTCCTCCGATTTCCTGCTCCTCCCTCCTCCTGCTGCTCCTCCTCCTCATCATCATTCACCTCCTCCTCCTCCTCCTCCTCCTCCTCCTCCTCCTCCTTCTCCTCCTCCTCCTCCATTCCTTTTCCTTGCAAATAATTTGTCCCTGTCGCACCCCGAGGCCTGTTTTAAGGGCGGGCCGGGCATTTCGCTGGAGACTTCTTCACCATTGATGACCCTGAAGCTTAAAAAGTAGCAACAGTTTCATTGATCGAGGGCGGGTGGTTTTCAAAATGTGGTTCTCGCCTTAGCGCCGCTCACATTCAAATTTCAAAATTTGCAAGGGTTTCACGGATCGAGGGCGTGTCGTTTTCAGATTTGGGTCTCGCCGTAGCGCCGCGCACATTCGTTGTTCGAAAGTTGCAAGGGTTTCACGGATCGAGGGCGGGTCGTTTTCAGATAGTGGTTCTCGCCTCAGCGCCGCGCACATTCGCTTCAACAAATTGCACGGGCTTCACGGATCGAGGGCGGGTCGTTTTTAAATTGTGGGTCTCGCCTTCGCGCCGCGCACATTCGTTTTTAAATTTTGCCAGGGCTTCACGGATTGAGGGCGGGTCGTTTTCAAAATGTGGTTCTCGCTTTAGCGCCGCTCACATTCGTTGCAAAACATCGCAAGAATTTCACGGATCGAGGGCGGGTCGTTTTCAGATTGTGGGTCTCGCTGTACCGCCGCGCACATTCGTTTTAAAAATTGCAAGGGTTGCACGGATTGAGGGCGGGTCGTGTTCAAATTGTGGTTTTCGCCCTAGCGCCGCGCACATCCGTTTAAACAAATGACAAGACATTCACGGATTGAGGGCGGGTCGTCGTTTTCAAATTGCCTTAGCGCCGCGCGCATTCGTTTCGACAAATTACAAGAGTTTCGCGGATTCCCATGGTCACCGTACCAGAAATGGCGATCCGGAAAGATTCAGGGTGATGAGGGCGCCACAGTAGCGTTGATTCGCGGTCTTGAAGTCCAAGGAATGGCGTTCTGGCACAATTCAGGATCGTCACGACGCAACAGTCAGAATGATCCGTGGCGTTGGAGTCCCGAGAATAATGTTTTGGCATGCTTCAGGGTCTGCACACGGTTACCTTCCAACGAGGCAGTTCCTTCAGTGGAAATGAACCGTTGTATGGGGCATGTGAAGAGGGAGCTTGGAGGGAGGGTGCATTCCAACATCGTCGACGACTCTTGGGTTCACACGGGTCCTCGTCCTCCTCCTTCTCCTCCTCCTCCTCTTCCTCTTCCTCTTCCTCCTCCTCCTCCTCCTCCTCCTCCTCTTCCTCCTTTTCCTACTCCTCCTCCTCCTCCTCCTCCTCCTCCTCCTCCTCCTCCTCCTCCTCCTCCTCCTCCTATGCCTCCTCATAGCGGACCAATATGCCAGACGGGGGGCTTTGTACCATACCACCCCGCCTGGACGAGGGATGCTTATGTTCAGACAGATAACCCAGTTCGAGACATCCTCGAATTCGCCGCGTACGTTGGTGTCCTGGGTAGCGATACCGTCGACACTGAGAAAGGCTCGAGTCCGCCGACGGACTCGAACCCCCCCGACGCCGCCCTGGAGCTCCTAGACCCCCCTGGGTCCCCTGGGACGGCTGGCGGTGCAGGTGAGGGGGCCACCGAGCTCCCTGCCCCACCCCTGACTGCCACCCCCCTCTCTCGGGCCGCTCTGGGCTTGGGGGCCGTCAGGGTCGACAAAGCTAGGGGGGGCGGGGCACGAACTCGCGTTCCGCCGAAATCTTGCTTTCTGTGGGAGGTGTACCAGGTACGCCCGCGACAGGTGGTCGGGCCTATTTTCCCCATGTCGCCCTGCGGCCCAAAGGGTGATCGGGGGTAGGCTGAATCGTCTGTGGGAAGGCTTGCACCCCACCACTACGAAGCCCCTCTGAGGTACGCCCTCGGGGGCACTGGTTTTCTGGCTCGTCTCGGGGACGGCCCGAAGCGGCCAGGCAACCCACGGCGCGAGATCTTGGAACACCGCGACCCGTCTGACCCGCATTACTCCGCATGATTCCTCCTCCTCCTCCTCCTCCTCCTCCTCTTCTTCCTCCTCCGCCTCCTCCTCCTCCTGCTCCTCGTCCTCCTCCCTCTTCCTCCTCCTCCTCCTCCTCCTCCTCCTCCTCCTCCTCCTCCTCCTCCTCCTCCTCCTCCTCCTCCTCCTCCTCTCCTCCTCCTACACCTCCACCTCGTCCTCCTCCACCTCCTCCTTCTCCTCCTCCTTCCCCTCTCCCAACCATCCATCCATCCATCCATCCACCCGTCCATCCATCCATCAATCCATCCATCCCTCGTTCCTTCTCATGCTCCTGTTCTCTGGGGGTGGTAGATCCCTCATCACATTTCCCTGTTTCGGCTCCCCAGAGAGTCTTGCCGCCGAAAGTCTTCGGGGCATGCTCCCGGTTCGTTTTCACTAGAGAAGGTCGGGTTTTCTGAAGAGGATTTTGTCCACCTCCAGTCCTCCCGCCTCTTCCTGCTCCTCCTCCTTGTCCTCCTCCTCTGCTCCTCCTCCTCCTCCCCCGCCTCCACCCCGCCATCCTCCTCCTGCTGCTCCTCCTCCTCCTCCTCCTCCTCCTTTTCCTCCTCCTCCTCCTCCTCCTCATCCTCCTCCTCCGCTTCCTCCGCTTCCTTCTCTTCCTCCTTCTCCTCGTCCTCCTCCTCCTCCCCCTCATCATCATCATCATCATCATCATCATCATCATCATCATCATCATCATCATCATCATCATCATCATCATCAGCATCATCATCCTCATCCTCATCCTCATGTTCATCCTTCCCCTCCTCGTCCTCGTCCTACTCCTCGTCTTCCTCCTCATCCTCCTTCTCCTCTGCTCCTCCTCCTCCTCGTCCTCCTCCTCATTATCCTATTTCTCTTTCCACGCAGCAGTATCAGCATCATCATCAGCATCATCATACACCAGCATCATCAGCAGCTTCATCATCAGCAACAGCATCATCATCAGCAGCAGCAGCATCAGCATCACCACCACCATCATCATCAGCAGCAGCATCATAATCGTCATCAACATCATCCGCATCATTAGCAGCAGCCCCATCAGCCTCCTCGTCATCAGCATCGTCAGCATAATCAGCGGCTTCAGCAGCATCTGCAGCATCAGCATCGTCATCATCAGCACAATCAGCATCATCATGACCATCATGACCATCAGCATCATCGTCATCATCATCCTCATCATGATAAGCAGCATCATCATCAGCATCATCATCAGCAGCAGCAGCATCATCATCGTCATCATCATCATCATCATCATCATCATCATCATCATCATCATCATCATCATCATCATCATCATCATCATCATTATCATCATCCCCCTGCTGCTCCTCATCCTCCTCATCCTCCTCATCCTCCTTCTCCTGCTCCCTCCTCCTCCTCCTCCTCCCTCCTCCTCCTCCCCCCACCTCCTCCCCCTCCTCCGCCTCAAGCGGCCCGAGAAGATTCAGACTAAGGTCCGTGGCCGTTTCCACGTCTCGCGAGTGCGGATAGCCACCCACTGGGCAGGGGCGCACGATGCGATGGGCCCAGCGGCGCACGCGAGGATCCCGAGCCTCGTCTGCACTTGCGATGGAGCTGGCCTACAGCGGCCCCTTCCTTGGACGCAAGGAGGGGGAGGAGGAGGAGGCGGAGGAGAAGGAGGAGGAGGAGGAGGAGGAGGACGAGGAGGAGGAGGAGGAGGAGGGGAGGGAGGAGGAGATGGCGGAGAGGAGAGGGGAGGAGGAGGAGAGGAGGAGGGGGAAGGAAAAAAAAGGGGGGGGAAGGGGGGAGGAGAGGAGGAGGAGGGAGAGGGAGGAGGGAGGAGGGGAGGGGGAGGAGGGAGGAGGAGAGGGAGGAGAGGAGGGGGGAGGAGGAGGAGGAGGATGAGGAGGAGGAGGGGAGGAGGCGGCGAGGGAGGATGGAATGCATGAGGAGGAGGAGGGGAGGCGGGCTGTAGGAGGCGGGATGATGACGGTCAGGGGCGTAGTATGATGAGAGGAGGGAGGAAGGAGGAGGAGGAGGAGGGGGGAAGGGAGGAGGAGATGGAGGAGGTGCTCGCGTGCATCGCAGCAGGGGTCTGCCCAAACCAGATGCCTCCGGCCAGCAGCCAGAACTTCGAGGGAGCCCGGCAGCCCTCGCGTCCCACCATGCCCGCGCGGCCAGACTGCGCGGAGCCACGACTGACCGCGGATGCGGCCGCTTGTCACACAGCAGACCTATGGCTGTGCAGACACAGGATGCGCCTGTGGCTGTGGCTGCAATAGCCTGCTTGCCGCCGACAGCAACAGAGCACAGGGGGGAGCAGCCAGGGGGCGGCCTGGCGCCGACAGCCATGGCAGCTGCGGTGCGGTGGTGGAAAGCTGCAGAGCTCCTTCCATCCTTCCCCGCCTCCCCGACCCCCCCCTCGCATTCTGACACTCCCCCTTCTTTTCTCCACCTTCCCCTTCCTTCTCCTTCTGCCGCCCCACCCCCCACCTGGAGGAAGAAGAGAACGAAAGAAGGAACAGAAGGGGGAGGAGAAGCAGGACTACGACGAGGATGACGAGAACAAGGAGGGGAAGGAGCAGGAGGAGTAGCGAGCCGACGACGACGACGACGCTGACGACGACGACGACGACGACGACGACGACGACGACGACGACGACGAAGACGACGGCGACGACGACGACGACAACGACGACGACGACGACGACGACGACGACGACGACGACGACGACCAGGCGATCAGGCGACCAGGCGACTGGCGAGGGCGCGCGCGCTCGCGATCTCCCGGCCGCGCTCGCCCGCGGGGCGCGGCGCCGCGGCCGCAGGGGGCGCGCCTCCGGCCGCGGGCGCCCGAGGTCCGGCTACCTCAACGCCTCCGCCGTGGAGTCCGGGGCCCGGGCCCGGGCCCCGCCTGGAGCGCGCGGGGCCGCGGGGCTGCGGCCGCTCCTCATCATTCCCTCCTCCTCCTCCTCCTCCTCCTCCTCCTCCTCCTCCTCCTCCTCCTCCTCCTCCCCCTCCTCCCCCTCCCCCTCCCCCTCCCCGTCCCCCACGCGCTCGAGGCTTGCTTGTTCACCGCACGCAAGACTGCCGGAGTGGCCTGTCTTGTGGGCCCACTGCCGGAAGGTCCCGAGACCGTGTGGTGACGGACTGCGCGGCGGCCTCGATCCCCAAGAGGCCCTCGCCGCGCGGTCCGTCACCGCACGGTCTTGGGGCCTCGGAGGCCCCAGTCGCCCGAGGCAGAACGACCCGAGTCCCAAAACCGTGCGGTGACCCCGAAGCCCCATTGACTCACCACGCGGTGTGGTCACACCGTTTAGGGACCCCCGACAATGGGATCCCCCGATCGCTGAATGCGATCCGCGCACCAAGAATCACTGTCCCTTCTCCTCCTCCTCCTCCCTCCTCCTCCTTCCTTACCTCCCTCCTCCCCTCCTCTCTCCCTCTCTCCTCCTCCTCCTCTTCTCCTCCTCCTCCTCCTCCTCCTCCTCCTCCTCCTCCTCCTCCTCCTCCTCCTCCTCTCCTCCTCCTCCTCCTCCTCCTCCTCCTCCTCCCCCCTGCCTCGTACCCCGTCCCTCCTCCTCGACCCAGGGTCACTCTTGCGGGTCGCCGGTTTAGGCGTCGTTACCTCTCCCTGGCCAACTCAGAAGGCCTCCCCGTGGGCACGGCTGGATTCCCTTCGGAGTTCTGGCCAGCACGCACCCCAGGGCTACAGTCGGGGTGCCGAGTGTTGGTCCCCGAGCCCAGCCCTCGAGGCGTCGCGAAGCAAAGCACGACGAGCATAGCTTCCACAGCCTTGGCGTGCGGCAGCCGTTTTCGGCCCCGGTGGTGTCCACGGGGTAGGGTCAAGTCGGGCCTGTCCGTCTACAGGAGGAAAATTCAAAAATAGTCCAAAATTAGTCGGAGGACTATGTTTTGCATTTTCTCTAAATATTTTGGGGTCTGTTTGGGGTATTTTTACTTTTTCCTCCAACATCTGCCTGTAGGAGGACAGGCGCGACTTACGGGTAGGGAGTCGAAGGCTCCTGGCCCACGTCGTGAAAAATCACAGTGGGGCCCGCGATTTGGGAGAACCGGGACGGCTGATCTGTTTGAGGCTTGGCTACGCGTTAAAGAAAATCTGGCCGTTGCCAGCGGCTGCCATCCACCCCCCCCCCGCACGCTCCCTACCCGCCAGGAAGTGGCCTCGTCGCCACGACCAGGCGCGTCTCGAAAGAACAGTCTAGAGGGTGCTAAACGCTAAACTGAGGAGCGGCATGGGGACCTATCTAATTAGGGCGGAGGAGGAGGACAAGTAGAAGAGGGAATCGGAACCGGAAGCGGAAGAGGAAGAGGAAGAGGAGGGAGAGGAGGGAAGAGGAGGGAGAGGAGGGAGGAGGAGGATGAAGTGGAGGAGGAGGAGCAGGAGGAGCAGGAGGAGCAGGAGGAGGAGGAGAAGGAGGAGGAGGAGTGACAAGCGTGAGCACAAGGGGGAATAGGGAAGAGACGGGGGAAGAGAGGGCGAACGAGAGGAGGGGGGAGGAAGAGGAGGAGACACGGGAGGGGGTGAAGAAGGAGGAGGAGGAGAAGGAGGAGGAGGATGTGGGAGCTTGCCAGAAATTGCATGCGCGTGCACACCCCACCCCCTCATCAGGGTCGCGAGGGCTGGGAGGCTCAAGTTCGCGCCCGGGCCGCCCAGGTCTTGCACCCCCCCCACCCCCCACCCCCCACCCCGCCCCACACCGCTCGGTCCCGACACGCGTCTTTAGCTATCGGAACCGTTCTCGTTGGAAACCTTTATTTACAGCATGTTCAGTGGCTACGCTTTTCCAGACACACTAGCCCAAAGGGAATCGCGATGCAGAATTCCGCCTCTGCCCCCCGCGCGGCCCCCTCCCCAGTGGGCGGCAGTCGTCGTGCGTCGTATCGGTGCGCCGCTCGCTCCGCGACTGCAGCGGCGCCTCGCTGCACGACCAGGCACGGCCCGCGCGGGCGGGGGTCTGGCGCGGGGGGGGGGGCGCAGCCGCGTCGCACGGGAAGGAACCCCAGCCGGGGAGGCGCAGGAGCAGGCATGCCGGTCGGGAGCCACTTCCTCCTCCTGCTGCCTCCTCCTCCTCCGCCTCCTCCTCCCCCTCCTACCTCCTCCTCCTTCTTTCCTCCTCCTCCCCCGCCCCTCAACCCCTCCCCCCTCCTCCGGTCCTCCTCCTCCTTTCCGTTTTTGTCCCTTTTCTCCTCCTCCTCCTCCTCCTCCTCCTCCTCCTCCTCCTCCTCCTCCTCCTCCTCCTCCTACTCCTACTCCTACTCCTCCTCCTCCTCCTCCTCCTGCTCCCTGAGCAAGAAGCCAAATTGCGGGGCCGTGAGGCACAGGCCCAGCTGGGGGGCCGCATGAGGCCTGGGAGACGGAACCCATGTCGAGAGTCGAGAACCCATGAGAAGGAAGCCCATAAGGGGGGCAGGGGCCTGTCACAGGGTCCCAGCCGGAATCCCCAGGCCGAGGAGTCCCAAGTGGGGGGCCCGCCGTGCAGTTTTGCCAGGGAGGCGTTGGGGCCTTTTGTCTCGATATTTGTTGCGGAGCCCATTCAGACCGCAACCTGGGGCTCCTCTCCTCACCATCCTCCTCTCCTCCACCTCCTCGACATCCTCCACCCTCCTCCGTCTCCATGCTCCTCCCTCATTTGCCGCTTCATACCTCTTCTTTCATCCTCCCTGCTCCTCCTCCTCCTCCTCCTCATTGTCCTCACGTCTTACCGTCATGTCTCCTCACCCCTTCGCCTCATGTCTCCTCTCTCCAGTGGGCCCTCCGAGGCCTGGGACAATGCTGCACTACTGGTTCGCGATGGGCGAGCAGGAGGGCGCGCTGGAGAGGCGGCGTCCCGCTGGTCTCTGCAGCACACCCCGATTCTTCATTAGCAATTTCGGAGCAGTCACACGGGGGACAGCGTTTGGGGATCTGTCTTCCTCATTATCATCAGCAGCATCAGCATCACTGTCATCATCAGCAGCAGCATCATCAACATCACACTGCAAACCTACTCAGCATCAACACGATCGTCTTCACCGCGTACCAAGAGCGGCAGCAGCCGCAGTAGGGTCTAGAGGAGCTGGCGAGGCCTTCGAGGATTCAGATGTTACTGCCTAACCCCTATTATTATTCCTCTTGCTGGCCTTTCTGGACAAACACATGGACAGCCATTCACACATGTGAGTTTCAATTGTCGTGCTTCCCCTGGCCTTGAGCCTCCTCCGACTCCTCCTCACCTTGAGCCTCGAGTTTCTGGACCGCCTCGGCGTTTGAGGGGATTCCAGAAGAGGTGACTGGTGCGAGGTCGGAAGGGGCCGTACGGCGTCTGGCCGCTGGTCGCAGTTTCTGCCGATTTGAATACATGTATATTGCTGCTGCGGTCGCCGTCTCGGGTGAACGTGCAGATTTCGGCCAGCTGTGGGGACCCGGAGGGGCCCCAAACCCTTGCGCTCTTCGCCCCCCGGTGATGGTGATGATGATGGTGATGGTGATGGTGATGGTGATGGTGATGGTGATGGTGATGGTGATTATGATGATGGTGGTGATGATGCTAATGATGGTGATGACGATGATGATGATGATGATGATGATGATGATGATGATGGTGTTGATGATGATGGTGATGATGATGGTGATGATGATGATCATGATGCTCAGGATCAGGGTAATGGGGATGGTGATGAGGATGATGGGGGTGATGATGAGAATGATCATGAGGGTAAGGAGGATGATCAGGAAGCTCAGGATGATCATGATAATCAGGGTGATCCAGATGATGAGGATGAGGATGAGGATGGGGATGATGTTGATGGTGATATTGATGCTGATGCTGATGCTGATGCTAACGGTGGGGGTGTTGGAGATGGCGGTCGTGAAGGTGATAGTATTGGTGTCGGTGATGTTGATGATGGTGATGGTGCTGATGATTATAGAGGCTAACGCAACATCCGCCGACCCCTATATAAACTAGCGCCTCCAGGAATGCATTTCACGAGGCTTGTCCGAATCATGACACGGCGCTCGACATCGTTCCTGTTGCTTCGCTGCTGTTATCGTACCTCTTGGTGCTCTTTTGTTGCCTTTCGGAGGCATCTTGGCCTGTCTACAGGCCATATCCGGCCGCCTCGAGGCATCTTGGGCCAAGTTTTGGGGCATCTTGGGGGCTTCCTGTGGGCTTCTTGGAGGCCTTTGAGGTTCTCTTAGGGGTCCCTCGGGGCCTCTTGGGGTGTTCTTGGGGCAGGCTGCGGGCGTCTTGGGGCCGAAGGCTCCAAAAGGTGCCCTCTGGACTCCCTCTTGGAGCCGTCTGGGGGCCCGCTTGGGCTGTCTTGGGGGCTTCGTGAGCTGGTTTTGGATCCTCTTCGACCCCTCTAGGGGGCCCCTTCGGCCGTCTGGGGGCGATATTGAAGGTTTCTTTGGCCGCCTTGGACGTTGTCAAAGCCGAAATGGCGAGTATGCGAAACATGTTTCTTCATCAGGGAATGGGACGATGTTTGTTTCTTGGGACCCTCTTGGGACGCATCTTGGGGGCCTTTAGGGGCGTCTTGGCAGCTTCGGAGGCCGTCTGGAGGCCATCGTGGGCGTCGAGGAGCGATATTTCGGCGACTCGTGGCCCTCTGGGACCGTCTGGGGAACGTTTTGGTGCTTTCTTGGCCCGTTTTGGAGCCCTCCGCTCCCCCGTGACGCGTTCGGTCCGGGGTCGCGCCGGGCCAGGGGGTGAGGGTCAAATTGCTGGTTTGGGCTCCCTGGGGGGGGATTGAAGGAGGGGATAATCTCACACACCTAGAGACCCACAAGGGGTCGGCGGATATTGATGTTGATGGTGATGGTGATGGTGATGACGGTGGTCGTGATCATGATGGTGATGATGATGGTGGTGGTGATGGTGATGATGAGAATGATGCTGTTGGTGTTGACGGTGATTGTGATGGTGATGGTGATGGTGATGATGTGGATATTGATGTTGATGGTGGTGGTGATAATGATGACGGTGGTGGTGATAGTGGTGGTGGTAATAGCGATGATGGTGGTTATGATGGTGGTAGTGATCATGATGATGATGATGAATGATGATATTTATGATGGTGGTGGTGATGGTGGTGATGATGTTGATGGTAACGGTGATGGTGATGGTGGTGATGATACGTATGATAGTGGTATCGATGATGGTGTTGATGGTGATGGTAATGCTGATGGTGATGATAATGATGAGGATGAGGATGGAGATGAGTATGATGGGGGTGATGATGATGATGATGAGGACGGTCAGGATGATCAGGCTGACCCCGATGCTTCAGATAATAAGGATGATGAGGATGATGATGATGGTGATGTTGATGATGGTGATGGTGATAGTGATGGTGATGATGAGTATGGTGATGCTAATGCTGATGCTGATGCTGATGGCGACCGCGATGGTGATGGTGATGGCGGTCGTGATAGTGATGATGATGATGGTCGTGATGGTGCTGATGATGTTGATACTAATGGTGATGATGATGGTGATGACGGGGATCGTGATCATGGTGGTGATGATGATGGTGGTGCTGGTGATGGTGATGGCGATGATGACGATGATGACGCTGGTGCTGACTTGGAGGGTGATAGTGGTGATGGTGATGGCGATGCGTATGTTTATGCTGATGGTGATGGTGATGACGATGACGATGGTAATGATGGTTGTGGTGGTAATGGTGATGAAGGTGGTGATGATGGTGATGCTGATGGTGATGATAATAATGATATGATGATGGTCATGATGATAATTATGGTGATGCTGATAGTGATTGTGACGGTGATGGTGATGATGAGTACGATGGTGGTGGTGATGATGGTGATGGTGATGGTGATGGGTGATGTTGATGATGAGTATGGTGATGCTGATGTTGATGGTGATGGTGATGGTGATGGCGGGCGTGATGGTGATGGTAATAGTGTTGGTGATGATGATGGTCGTGATGGTGTTGATGATGTTGATGCTGATGGTGCTGGTGATGGTGATGACGGGGGCCGTGATCATGATGGTGAAGACGGTGGTGCTGGTGATGGTGATGTTGCTGATAATGATGATGCTGGTGCTGACCTTGAAGGTGATAGTGGCGATGGTGATGGTGATGGTGATGATGATGCTGATGGTGATGGTGATGACGATGACGGTGGTGATGATGATTGTGGTGGTAATAGCGATGATGGTGGTGATGATGGTGATGGTGAGATGGTGAGGATGATGCTGATGGCCATGATAATGATAATGATGGTGATAGTGATTGTGATGGTGATGGTGATGATGATGATAAGTACGATGGTGACGGTGATGTGGTGAGGTTGATGATGATGATGATGTTGCGGATGGGGATGCTGATGAGCATGTTGGTTTGGCATGATAAGGATGATGAGAATGATGAGGAGGACGGCCAGGATGATCAGGATAATCAGGGTGACCAAGACCTGTTCGTGATGATGATTAGGATGTTGATGGTGATGCTGATGGTGATGATGATGATGCTGATGCTGATGCCGATGGTGATGGTGATGGTGATGACGGTCATGATGGTGATGGTACTGGTGATGGTGCTGCCAATGGTGGTGATGGTGCCGATGATGTTGATGATGATGGTGATGGTGATGGTAATGACGGTGGTCGTGATCATGATGGTGATGATGGTGTTGATGGTGATGGCGATGGTGATGATAATGATGTTGGTGCTTACGGTGAGGGTGATAGTGATAGTGATCTCGATGATGTGGACATTGATGCTGATGGCGATGGTGATAATGATGACGGTGGTGATGATGGGGATGGGGATGGTGATGCTGATGATGATGATGGTCATGATGATGATGATGATGATGATGATGATGATGATGATGATGATGATGGTGATGGTGATGGTGATGGTAATGGTGATGGTGATGGTGATGATGGTCATGATCATGATCATGATCATTATCATGATGATGATGGTAATGGTGACGGTGACGGTGATGGTGATGGTGATGGTGATGGTGATGGTGATGGTGATGTTCGTGGTGATGAGGATGTTCGCCACCAATGGTTTACCAAAGTATCGGGCAGTGATTTGTGCGAGCTCGGCGGGGACTTCGTACGACCCCCACTGTGCCCTCGCTGTACTGAGCGGGTTCGAGCCTGAGGGCTCCGGAACAAACAAACTCGTGCGCGCACATGCCCGCCATCGTGTGTGTTCGCGCGCGCATGCCCCCCGACCACCCCGATGAGGCTGCCTCTCGTGCTGTGGCTGAACGGCGGACCGGGCAGCAGCTCGATCCTGGGCATGCTCATGGAGATGGGCCCGCTCCTGATCAACAGCACGGGCGGCCTGATGCGCAACCCGTACGCGTGGACGAAGCAGGAGCCTCCTACGACGAGAGCACGAGTGCGTGAGCTCGGAGGAGAGAAACAGAGACCACCGCCACCAAGAACCCATCGAGGGGCCCACCCCTGGGCGGTGGCAACGCGCGAGCGTCGTCCAGTCCTGGATGACGCTCGGGCGCGCCACCGCCCGGGGGCCGGCTTCCCCTCGAGCGGGTTCTCGGTGGCGGTGGCCCCCGTCCCTCCTCTGATGAGCGAGGGGGAGGGTTGCGAGAGATGCGGCGCGGGTGTCGCAGGGCCCCAGCGGCCTCCAGCCGAGACCCCAGACCGAAGGGCCGCGGCGCCCCAGCGGGGGGGTAGCACGAGAGTTGGGGCACGGCGCCCGCAGCACGCGCAGACGGGGCGGGAGCCTCCGCGGCGAGAGCACGGGCGCGTCGGCGGGGGGGCGCGGGAGGTGCGGCGCGGGTTGTCGCAGTGCGCGCAGACGAGGCGGGAACCTCCGCGACGAGAGCACGGGCGCGTCGGCGGGGGGGGGGCGGGAGGTGCGGCGCGGGTTGTCGCAGTGCGCGTGGACGAGGCGTGAACGTGCGCGACGGAAGCACGGGCGCCGCGTCGGCGGTGGGGGGGGGGCGCGGGAGGTGCGGCGCGGTTGTCGCAGTGCGCGTGCACGAGGCGGGGGCCTCCGTGACGGAAGCACGGGCGTGTCGGCGGGGGGGGCATCATTGCAGTCAACCCGTAGTGGAAGCATGAGCAGCTTCCCCAGGCCAACCTGCAGCCTTACCCCTTCGGCCCATCCTTGGCGACTTTCGCTGGCCAGTTCGCTCGGAAACCGTTAACATGGCCCTCCAAGGCCCTCGCATCCTCACCACGCACCCCTATTCTACGGGTTGACTGTAGATGGTGGCGCGCTTTGAACGTGGGCCCCCAGCTGCTCCAGCTCTAGCCCCGAAGCCGGCCACGGCGTTTCCCCTCCACCCCCATAGACAAGCGCGCTCCACCACTCGCAAAACTGCTCGCAAATGGCCCGGATCCGCCGCGGGGTACTTACAGGCCTCGGAAGAGATTTGCGAACATTCATGCCACATTCATCTGTCAATGCCCCCCCCAATGGTCAAAGTTGGCGGTGGGCTGAATGAGTTGCACTTCGACCGCAGTCTCCCCCGCGCGTGCCAACTCTGAGTGTGGGGGGGAGGGGGAGTGTCCGCTAATTGTGTCCCTCTGCCGCACGATCCATCAAGGGCAGACCAGACAAGTGGCGTTTACTAAAAGGTCCTGGGCGTTCACTAAACAGCCCTGCCCTGTTTGATTCCTTCTTCTTTGGGTGCGTTTGCTAAACGGCTTCGCGTGTCGGGGTGGTTATCGGGGTGGACGCTCCGCCCTCTACACACCGAGGCACACATGTGCTTTCTGACGTCCTGCGAGTACCTCTCCAGATTTCGTAATAAAGGAGGGGTCTCATTTCGGGGGGGTCTCTTCCAGGCTATCTTGGAGGGCCTGGGGGGTCTGGGGACGATGTTTTGGAGGGTTCTCCCACGGGGGAGGTCTGAAATGGCTTGTCCTTGAGGGTCCAGACCCCCTCCCTTTTATTACGAAATCTGGAAGTAGCTAGGCCATCTCCTGCAGAGTGTGTAGCGCGCTCGGCGACCCCGACGTCCCGATCCGGTCGCGGCCTGGCCCACGGGCCCACCCCGGGGTCCTTGCGGTGCCTCTGCCGGCGATGGCGGAGCAGCGCTCGGGCAGGCTGGGGGAGTGGCGCCCGGGTCGGGAGGGGGGCGAGGGCCAGGTGCCAGGGAGACTGCCGGCGGACCCGTGCTGAAGAGTGGGTCTCTTAAGATGTGTTTTCCTCCTCCTCCTCCTCCCTCCTCCTCCTCCTCCTCCCCATACCTCCTCCTCCCTCCTCCTCCTCCTCCTCCTCCTCCTCCTCCTCCTCCTCCTCCTCCCCCTCCTCCTCTTCCTCCTACCTCCTCCTCCATCCCTCATCCTCCGCCTCCTCCTCCTCCTCCTCCTCCTCCTCCTCCTCCCCCCCCCATGGCGCTGATACGTTCTTGGGGTCAACTCGTATCGCTCCATGCTCCATTCCTGAAGCCCGCGGTGGACAGAGTGACGAGTGGATCGGCAGAATGAGCGTAGCGCCTCACCCTTTCCCCTCCCCCTCCCCCTCTCCAGAGGGTGCGCTTGCTGACGAAATGAAGTCTCCCGGGTGGCATGGCCCCCCCCCCAGTCTTTCAGCGCGCCCCTTGGCCCCCTCTCCCCCCCAGGAGGAGGAGGAGGAGGAGGAGGAGGAGGAGGAGGAGGAGGAGGAGGAGGACCCCCCCTTCGTCCGTGCACATGCAGCGGGCCAGGGTGCGTCTGCGCTGACCCCCCCCCCCGGGCGCTCCTGCCTTCCAGGCTGCCCGGTTGGAGGTCCCCGATCCCGCTCACGAGGCACAGGTCGCGAGACTTCGCATGCTGGCCAGGCGAGCTGGGACCTCCAATCACGGGGGTAGTGCTGCGCGGTGCACTTTGACAGTCTTGCGCCCTCGACAGCACAGGACGACGGCCCCCCCCATCTCTTCCTGGGCCCCCCTCCTCGGCGCGTCCGGAGGCCAACGTGCTCGTCCTCGAGAGCCCCGGCGGGGTTGGGTTCTCGTACTGCGCGGCCATGCAGGCCAACGGCAGCTGCAGCAACACCGACGACAGCACCGCAAGGGCGGCGCGCGCGGCGTTGCAGGACTTTTTCGCCACGAAGTTCCCAGAGCTGAGGCATCCTGAGGAGAATGAGAGCGACGACGACGACGACGACGACGACGACGACGACGACGACGACGACGACGTCGACTCCACCAGAAAAGCGTCAAGGGAGGGGGGGGTTTTGCCGCGGCAGCGGCGGCGGCGGCGGCGGCGGCGACGTTGACGACGACGACGACGACGACGACGACGACGACGACGACGACGACGACGACGACGACGACGACGACGACGGA
>CAUYUJ010007904.1:0-42500 GCA_963575745.1 Prorocentrum cordatum
CCGAGATCGCCCACAGCTGTGTCGGTGGAGCCCAAACATACTCGTAGCATGTGTGTGTGGCGGTGGTGAAGGTCGACCTCCCAAGATGGCAAGGTTTTGTGGTTCACGGCTTCGTGAACCCGCCGCATGTCTTCCCAGCGCTCGGCCATCGCGTGTGGCCAGGCACGGTGAGCCTCTTCATTCAGGAGGGAAACACACAGGCACAATTAATCGTCGATTCCCCAGAGAATATGTGAGAATATGGGAAGTGGGGGGAAGACAGAAACCCAGAAAATATGGGGAAATAGGGGGGATATGTTTATTTGTGTGTATTTAAGTGTGTGTGTCCTGGGCCCCCTTCATTCATGTGGGTTCAGCATGTGGCCTCCAGATGTTCCACATGTGAATCCAGCCACGTATGTTTCCAGCTTCCTGCTGTATATTTTGGACCCAGTGCCATCGCCATGGACCTGGGGCTCACGGCCAGCCAGCAGGGCATGCTCTCGACGGCCCTCCTCTCTGGGATGTTCACTGGCATCCTGGTCATGGTGGGCGAAATCCGTATCCGCGGCCTAGCGGGCTGGGCCCCTGGGCCGCGACCCCGCGGATACGGGGTGTTTTTTTCGCGGATGCCCCGCACGAGATGTATCCGTGCGACCGCGTATCCGCGGGATCTCGCCCTGGAATCCAGACCGCGAGGGCGCGGCTACGGATATGCTTGCCGCCCGCGAGGTCAGCGGCTGGTGCGGCGACGTCGCCGGCCGGCGGTTCCCGATCTCGAAGGGCAGACGACGGCGTAAGCATACACTCTGTGCGCTCCGCGCGGGTTCCTTGGATCGGCGCATGACCCCCCCCCCGGCGGTTCCTCCGCCGCCGCCCTGGGCACGTTCCGTGCTAGGGGAACACAAAGTCACATAAGCATAAAAACTCGGAGGTCCGCGCGGATTTCTCGGATCGGCGCTGGACCCCCCTCCCTGGCGCGCGGAGCGCGCCAGGGGTGGCGCCGGAGGCGCCGCCGGGGGTCCCCAGCGCCGATCCGAGAAATCCGCGCGGACCTCCGAGTTTTTATGTTTATGTGACTTTTTGTTCCCCTACGTGCGCCAGGGAGGGGGTCCAGCGGCGATCCAGGAAATCCGCGTGGACCTCCAGAAGCTATGCTCATGCCGTTTTTCGCTACCCACCAAGCCACCCAAACCAAGTTCGAATGTCCCAAGTTGCCCTCCATTCCCAGTGTGGGGAGGCGTCCTGGAACATGGAAAAAGAGCGATGGAACCCGTACGCTCCCCGATCCGAAATTTGGGACTTTAGGCTGGGTTGGGGTGGTCTGGCAGGTAGTCCTTTTTCTGCCTCCAGGTTCCCGATCGTGGTCAGCAGCATCTCCACCGCCCTCATCGGCTGCGCCTCGGCGGCCTGCGGCAGCTTCCGCTGGCTCTTCTGCGCGCGCGCCTGCCTCGGCTTCGCGATGACCCTCGGGGACGTGTCGATGATGGTGCTGCTGAGCTCGAGGATAAAACATCGGCAGAACTCGTATTTGAAAAACTGCACAAATCGGCTACTCGCAAGGGTTACCCTTCGCCAGAGTGGCTCTTGGTGCGGGCCACGGGTCTGACCAGCATTGGCTGACGCGCCTGGACTTCTTGGATATGGCCTCCCTAGTGGCCCTCTCAAGCCACGCACCAAAGGTCACTCTTGCCCAGGGTCACTCTTGCGTGCAGCCGAATCAACATAATCTTTCGGAGATCCGCGCGGATTTCTTGGGTCGGCTTCTGGGACCCCCTGGCGGCGCCTCCACCGCCGCCCTTGGCGCGCTCCGCGCGCCAGGAATGGGGGTCCAGCGCCGATCCACGACATCCGCGCGGACCTCCGAACATTTATGCTTATGCCGCTTTTTCTTTTTTCATTCAGCACCAGAAGCTTTCGGAGCTCCGCGCGGATTTCTTGGATCGGCGCCAGGCCCCTTCCCTGGCGGGCGGAGCGCGCCAGGGGTGGCGCTGGAGGCGCCGCCAGGAGGTTCCAACGCCGATCTACTTAGTCTGCGCCGAGCTCCGAAAGTTTATATGCATGCCGTTTTTTGTTCCTCGATGAGCGAGGTCACTCCTTTGAAGTGGCGCATCCCCGTGCGCGCCGCAACCGAGGGCATCTTCAATGTCGGCTACGTCTATGCGGCGGTGCTCGCCGCCGCTGGCGACGCCTACATGAGAGACCTGAGCTGGCAGAGGCTCGGCTACGCGTAGGAGTGACCCGTCGGCAGAGTGACCTTTGGTGCGGGCCCAAAGGGGTTCCCCCAGGAAAGCCGCGCACCAAAGGACACTCTTGCGCAAGGCCGCTCCCCAGACATGCGACGTCCTGATTTTGTCAGGACGGCGCCCCGGGAAGTCCCGACCCTTTCCCTGGGACCGGTTTTCCGTCCTGCGTCGTTTTCTGACGGTCCCGAGGCCCGGCGAGGGCCCCCGAGGGCCGAAGATAGCTAAAAACCTCCCGTCTGGATTTTTGTTCACGACGCGATCATGTCTGGGAAGGGCACCCTTGCGCAGGGCCGCTCCTGCAGCGTGGCCGAGAGGCTGACCCTTCTCGCCTGTGCCGCGCCGGGGGCGCTGGGCCTGTGCGCGGCAGCGTTCCTGCCCGAGTCGCCCCTGCTGCTCGCCGGCAGGGGCGATCGGCCTCGTCCAAGCGTGCACCACGTGTGCGTCGGTCCCGGCGCACACGCGCAGAGACCTCGCAGTATATACGCTCCGTGGCGCGCGGTTTCTCGCCATGCCGTCCGGGGCATCATATGCGGCAGGAGTGCTGTAGTATGCGTGCGTCGACTGCACGTAAGAATGACCCTTCGCCGGAGTGACCTCTGATGCGGGCCCATTGGGGTCCCCGACCGCCGAACGCGAGGCGGCAGTGGCGTCTTGCGCGCTTGTGTGTTGGCCCCCCCGCGGCCCCCCAAAAGCCGCGCACCAAAGGTCACCCTTACCCAGGGTCACTCCTACGTATAGCCGAGTGCGTGTCGGACGTGCGCCTCCAACAGGAAGCACATGGTACCGGTATGTCCCTCCGTGCCCCAGGCGACAGCGTGGGGGCGACGCGGGTATAGCCGAGTGCGTGTCGGACGTGCGCCTCCAACAGGAAGCACATGGTACCGGTATGTCCCTCCGTGCCCCAGGCGACAGCGTGGGGGCGACGCGGGCCTTCGACAAGCTGCGGCGCCTGAACCGCAGGCCCAACGCGTGCATCGACGTGGAGCCGCGCGGGGTTCCAGCGACGGCGAGGGACCGGGGGCGGCTCGGCGACAGCCTGCGCACAGTGTTCGGGGAGCGCCACCTCCGCACGACCTGCGCCTTGGCCTTCGCCTCGTTCGCGCTCAACGCCTTCTACTTCGTCGGCGCGCACGCCAAGCGGCCGCGGGCGGCGAGCGCACGGGACAGCGGCCCGCTGGCGGGCCAGGAGACCTGCCTCCCTAGGTCCCGGACGCCATGGTTTTGTCACGGCGAGGGCCCCCCAGGGGTCTCGACCCGTCCCCGAGGGCGGGCCTTTCTTCCCGAGTCGTGTCTCGACGGCCCCAGGGCCCGGCGAGGGCCCCCAGAGGCCGAGGAATGCCGAGAGCCGCCCGTCGTGACGATCTTGGGGCGGGAGGTAACGGGAGGTGGCCTAGAAAGAGGGGGGGGTGGAGAAATGGGCCCTACAAGGGCCCTTGTCTCCACCCCTCATTCAGGTGGCGTCCTGCTACCACCCGCCCGATTTTCATGACCCGGAGGGTGTCTGGGTCCTTTTCTTTCCCCCCCTCCCCGGCCGCGCGGAAGGGCCACCCGCCTGTGCACCGCGCTCGCTCCGCGCCGCCCCCACTCTACGTGCGACTCGAGCCTCCTCCTCCTCCTCCTCCTCCTCCGCCTCCTCCTCCTCCTCCTGCTCTCCCTCCCCCTCCTCCTCCTCTCCTCCTCCTCCCTCCTCCTCCTCCTCCGCCCCTCCTCCTCCGCCCCTACCGCCCTTCTCCTCCTCCTCCTCCTCCTCCTTCTCCTCCTACTCCTCCTCCTCTCCTCTATCCCTCCCCCTTCTCCTCCTCCTCCGCCCTCCTCCCTCCTCTCCTCTCCTCCTCCTCCTCCTCCTCCTCCTACTCCTCCTCCTCCTGCTCCTCCTCTCCTCCTCCTCTCCTCCCTCCTCCTCCGCCTCCTCCTTCCTTCCTCCTCCTCCTTCTCCTTTTCCTCTGCCCTCGTCCTGCTCCTCGGCCTTGCTCCTCCTTCTTGTTCCTCCTCCTCCTCTTCCTCCGCGTCCTCCTCCTCCTCCTCCTCCTCCACCATTCCTTTTCCTGGTATTTTTTCTCCTTGTCGCACCCCGAGGCTAGTTTTTAGGGTAGTCCAAGCGTTTCGCCTGAGACTTCCTCACCATTTATGACCCTGAAGCTTTAACCATGATCACATTCTCACCCATGGACGGCGGGTGTTATTAAACGTGAGGCTCTCGCCGTAGCGCCGCGCACATTCGCTTTAAAGCATTTGCAAGAGTTTCACGGATTGAGGGCGGGTGGTTTTCAAAAGGTGGCTCTCGTCTCAGCGCCGCGCACATTAGTTTTAAACATTCGCAACGGTTTCACTGATTGAGGTCGGGTGTTTTTCAAAAAAATGTGGCTCTCGCTCTAGTGACGCGCACATTCGTTTTAAACCATCGCAAGGTTTTCATGGATTGAGGGCGGTTCCTTTTCAGAATGTGGTTATCGCCTTAGCGCCGCGCACATTCGTTGTCCACATTTGCAAGAATGTTACGGGCTGAAGGCGGTTCCTTTTCAATGTGTGGCTCTCGCCTTAGCGCCTTGCGCATGTTTTTGTTGTTGTTCAAGAGTTTCGCGGATTCCCATGACCACCATACCAACATGTTTTGGAAGGGCTCAGGATTATGAGGTCGCAGCAATTACGTTGATTCGCTGTGTTGAACTCTGAGGAATGGTGTTCTGGCACGCTTCAAGATCGTCAAGACGAAAGAGTCGGGTTGTTCAGTGGTTTTGGAATCCAGAGAACATTGTTTTGCCATGCTACAGGGTCTTCAAACGGTTGTCTTCCAACGAGGCAGTTCCGTCAGTGGAAATGAACCGTTGTAGGGGCCTATGACGGGGGAGATTGGAGGGAGGGTTGATTCCAACATCGTTGATGACTCTTGGGTTTCAACTGGTCCTCCTCCTCCTCCTCCTCCTCCTCCTCCTTCTCCACCTCCTCCTCCTCCTTCTACTCCTCCTCCCCCTCCTCCTCCTCCTCCTCCTCTTCCTCTTCCTGCTCCTCCTCCTCCTCCTCCTCCCTCCTCCCTCCTCCCTCCTTTTTCCTCCTTCTTCCTCCTCTTCCTTATGTCTCCTCCTGCCTCCTCCTCCCCCTTTTCTTCCTTCGCCCTCGTCGTCCTCCTCCTCCTCCGCCCAGCTCCTCCTGCTTCCCCCTCCTCCTCTTCCGCCTCCTCCTCCTCCTCCTCCCTCTCCCCCTACCCCTGCTCCTCCTCCTCCTCCTTCTCCTCCTCCCTTCTCCTCCTCCTTCTTCTCCTCCTCCTCTCCTCATCCTCTCTTCCCTCTTCCTCCTCCTTCTTCTCCACCTCCTCCTATACTCTCTCCTCTACCCCTGCTCCTCCTCCTCCTCCTCTTCCTCCCTCGTCGTCCTCCTCCTCCGCCCAGCTCCTCCTGCTTTCCCTTCCTCCTCCTTCATCCTCCTCCTCCTCGTCCTCCTCCTCCCTCTCCTCCTACCCCTGCTCCTCCTCCTCCTCCTCCTTCTCCTCCTACTCCTCCTCCTCCTCCTTCCCCTCTTCCTCCTCCTTCTTCTCCACCTCCTCCTCCTACTCCTTCTCCTCCTACCCCTGCTCCTCCTCCTCCTCCTCCTTCCCCTCTTCCTCCTCCTTCTTCTCCACCTCCTCCTCCTACTCCTTCTCCTCCTACCCCTGCTCCTCCTCATCCTCCTCCTCCTTCTCCTCCTCTTGCCCCTCCTCCTCCTCGTCCTCCTCTTCCTCCGTCCGCTGGCGGGCCAGGAGATCTTCATCGGCAGCCCCTTTGACCTCGTCGGCGCCGCCGTGGCGACGATGCTCGCCCGGTCGCTGCCCCGCCGGCAGGTGCTCGGGCTCTGCATGGTGGCGGCCGCCCTCTCGATCGCGTGCTTCGGCCACGCCGGGCCCGGCCCGGACCGGACGCCCTTCCTCGAGGCGTCGGGGATGGACAGACCCCCCTCTATCAGGAGCGAAAGAAGGACGTACATGTACATGAATCCACGCTGGTTTCGAGAGCACGCATTGCGCAAATGTTCGTATAACGCGGCCGGTCTCGCGAATCGAGGGGCCGTGTTCATGTACACAGCTGGGCGCGTACGTCCTTTGTGGGCTCCCTACTCTAGCAAAACGTGGTTTCGTGACAACGACCCGAGGCCCAAGCCTGGCGGGCGCAAGCCCGGAACACAACGGCCACGGCGCCCCCTCGAAGACCGAAAACGGACAATTCACTAGTCGACGTGTCACTGCTGGGGGCTCTGTCCACCCCCGCAAGGTGATGTACCAGGCCTCGGAGAGGAGCAGAAGCAAAAGTGGGGTGGCACTGTGAGGCTGGGGCTGTCTGGAGGCCCAGGGTGGCCCAGCGCTGGCTATGGCCAGCAGGAGGGTCGGGCAGTTTCTGGATGCTGGCTTCGGACATCTCTTTGCGCTTCTTCGGCTTCCGAGCCGTGACGAGCAACTGCACCAGATGGACCCCAGGAGGCGGTCTCCTGGGGCCCCGACCAGTTCAGTCCCCCCAGCCGCCCCCAACTGTGAGGGCACGGGATCAGGAACCACTGGATGAGGCGTCCAAGGCCTGGAAGCTGGTGGAGCACCGATCGTGGATTGGCCGTGGACATCACAGCCGTCCTCGTCAACTGATCCGCGAACGAAGAACGGTATAAAATAAACTGTTTCGCTGCCAGGGGCGCCTGTCCCTGGGCGGCTGGACAGTTTATACCCCTGCGGTGCCACCGTAGGGGTATAAGCTTTCCAGCCGCCCAGGGACAGGCGCCCCCGACAGCGAAAAGGTTTATTCTATACCGTTCCTCGCCCGTTAAATAATGAGGAGTCCTCCTCCTCCTCCTGGAGGAGGAGGAGGAGGAGGGGGAGGGGGAGGAGGAGGAGGAGGAGGAGGAGGAGGAGGAGGAGGAGGAGGAGGAGGAGGAGGAGGAGGGCCTGGAGCTTCCTGGGCACGCTCCTCGACCAGCGCCCCAGCACCTGCCAAGATCCGCACGGATTTTTCCTGGATCGGCACCGGGCCCCCGTGGCCGACGCGCTCCGCGCGCCAGGGCTAAGTCGGGCCTGTCCCTCTACAGGGGGAACGCTCAAAGATAGTCAAGAAATCGTATGGGGACTATGTTTTCTCAGTATTTTTGGGCATCTGTTGGAGATTTTTTGAATAATTTTTATGTTTCGTCCAAAGTCCCCCTGTAGGGGGACAGGCCCGACCTAACTCCAGGGAGGGGGGGGCTCGGCGCCGATGGCCGATCCGAGGAACCCGCGCGGACCTTCGAAGGTTTGTGCTCATGCCGCTTTTCTCCTCCTCCAGTCACCAGCCTGGAGCAGTTCCCTATCCCTGTGATTGGCCTCACTCGATCTGCATGCCCATCTGGAGGATCCTCTCCGCTTCTGAGGGCGCATCCCCGAGATCGTCATCGCCTTTGGGCTGGCTAATCCTAGGGAAAGGGGCAAGATCGAGGCTGGCTGTCCAAGGCTGGCCTCTCTGGCCTGTACTGGGTGCCCACGGTGGGGTTCGTCAGCTTCGGGCAGCTCGTGGTGGACAGCTACCCCACGCTGGCCTCCGCCACCGGCCTCAGCGCCGCCCTCTGCGCGGGGCGCCTCGGGGCGGCGGTCGCGCCGCTCGCGCTCGAGCACCTGGGGGACCTCGGTCTGTGGCAGGTCGCCGTTCTTCATTTGTTGTCTCGCCGAACGGCGCGGTCCCCAGACCCCCCCCCCACCCTCCACCCCACCGTAGACCAGATCTTGGCTGCTTTTAGCAGCTGCTTCTGGCGCCCGGTCAGGGCCCCCCCCCCCAGTCTGCTTGCGCGACTGGTAGATGCAGATCGACCAAGCACGGGCCCAGACCCAGACCCTCCCCCTCCCCCACCCTTCGGCCAAATCAGCGACGGCAAAGAACGGGTTCAGCTGCGCCGACATTCGCGCGTCAGCTGCTCGCGTGAGCGCCCTCGTTTCACATGCGGTGCGCCGCGCCGGTGGCCCGCGTGAGCCGCGGCGCACCTCGCGACAGACCCATGTCTGATCGTCGCTCAACCGTCGAAAGCAAGAATGCATACGCAACAAAACAAGACACGAAAGCAAGAATGCATACACAACAGAACAAGAAACGAAGCAGACATACAAAAAAAACGCCTGCCAGCTCTTCTGCTACGTGTCCTCCGCGCTGTGCGCCACGGGCGCCGCGTCGCTCTGCCGGGTGCCTCCGCCGGGCGAGCCGTCCAAGCGCGCGGCGCACGGGGTGCCGCCCGCGGGCCGCGTGCTGTCCCTCGCTGGCACGTAGGGGCGCCCCGAGGGCTCCTCCTCCTCCTCGTCCTCCTCCTCCTCCTCCTCCTCCCTCCTCCCTCCCTCCCTCCCTCCCTCCTCCCCTCCCTCCCTCCCTCCCTCCCTCCCTCCCTCCCTCCCCCCCTCCCTCTCCGAGAACGGGGGACTGTGGAGTACCTCGTCTTTTCGTTGGGTTTTCGAACCTTATTCCTCTTCTTCTTCTTCCTCCTCCTCCTCCTCCTCCTCCCTCTCTTCCTCTTTCTCCCTCTTCTTTCTCCTACTCCTCCTCTTCATCCTTGTCTCTCCTCCTCATCCTCCTCCTTCCCCAAGAATAGTTTTTTTTTTTTTTTTTTTTTCTTTTCCTGCCCCCCTCAAAAAAACACGTGTCGCGGCCTTCCGTTTTTTTTGTTGTTTTTTGTTTTGTTTTTTTCTTCCTTTTTTATGCGGCGCGGCCTCCCTGTGTATATTTCCATATATATATACACATAAATATCTCTATATATATATATATATATAGAATCCCCCAATCAGTGCCTGCACTGAAGGGGTCCTAGCGGAAGTTGGAAGATCTGGCAAAAGTTTCCCGCCGATTTTGGTAGCAGGCTGGGTTCCTGGGTTCCCGGTTCCGGGTTCCCGGGTTCCAGGATATTGGTTCTGGGCAGATTTCAGTGGGTTTTTGTTTCCGGGGCTCCAGGGGTCCTGGTCGATCTCCTCATCGAAAACCATCCACTGATTGGGGTTTTTCTTTGGTGTAGTTTCTTTGTTTGGGGGGGGGGGGGGGGGGGGGGGGGGGGCAGGAGAAGAAAAACATTCGATTCTGGGGAAGGAGGGGGAGCGGGAGGAGGAGGAGGAGGCATAGGAGGAGGAGGAGGAGAGGGAGGCCACAGATTTTTTTCCTTCGCCTGCCCGCCCCTCAAAACAAATGAATACGTTTTCCCCCCCCCCCCTACCTAGGCTCTGCCTGGAAGGGTTCTTACTCTGTTTGCTTAAAGGGGCCGGGCAGTGGAAATCGCCCCGGGCGGTTCCCCCGGTCCCCTGGGAGCGGTTCCCCCATTCCCCTGGGAGCTTTAGCTGGAGCTTTAGCTTTAGCTTTAGCTTTAGCTTTAGCTTTAGTTTAGCTTTAGCTTAGCTTTAGCTTAGCTTTAGCTTAGCTTCAAATTAGCTTTAGCTCAGCTCTATCTTAGCTTTCGCTTAGCTTTAGCGTAGCTTTAGCTTAGCTTTTGCTTAGGTTAACTTAGCTTTAACTTAGCTTTATCTTAGCTTTAGCTTAGCTTTTATGTTAGGGCTAGCTTGTCTTTAGCTTAGCTTTAGCTTAGCTTTAGTTAAGCTTTAGCTTAGCTTTAGCTTAGCTTTAGCTTAGCTTTAGCTTAGCTGCAGCTTAGCTTTAGCTTAGCTTTGGCTTAGCTTTAGCTTAGCTTTAGCTTAGCTTCAGCCTAGCTTTATTGTTACTACTGATGCTGCTTTCCTAGGGGCTCCAACTCCTAGGTAGGGTTGCACCGGGATAATTGTTGTGTTTTTTTTCTGGGGGGGGGGGGCGGCGGAAAAAAATCCGACGTGGCCTCATCTGCCCTCACCTCTGGGAGGATTCCTCTTGAAAGCCCCCACAAGAAAGGTTCATAGCGAAATCCTCCACAGGAGGAGAATCACATGCAGAAGGATTGCTATTGAGATGCCTCGAAAGAAGGAATCCCCCCGTTGGCATTGCGTTGGCATTGGTTTGGCATTGCACTGGAATTCTGCTTCGCAGTGCGTTGGCATTGCGCTGGCACTTCGCAAGCATTGCGTTGGCGAGTCCTGATGGAACCCTCCACAGCAGGACTCCCGTTGAAACCCCCTACAAGAAGGACTCCTGTTGAAACCCTCCACAGGAACGGCTCATATTGAAATCCTCCACAAGGGCTCCATGCGCAGCCCTTCACTGAAGGATTCCCATTGGAATCTACCACAAAGGATTTCCACAAATGGCACTGCATTGGCATTGGCTTGGCATCGCCTTGGCATTGCGCTGGCATTGCGTTGGCATTGCTTTGGCATGGCTCTGGCGTTGCGCTGGCGAGTCCTCGTTATTTTTTCCGCAGAAGGATTTCTATTGAAACCATCCACAAAAGGATTCCTACTGAAATCTACCACAAAGCATTGCCCCCATTGGCATTGCATTGGCATTGGATTGGGATCGCCATGGCATTGGTTTTGTAGCCCTGCGTTGGCATCGCGCTGGCGAGTCCTAATCGGACGTTCCACAGGACACTTCTTACTAATCCATCCTAGCAAGAAGGATGCCGAGTGACACCCCCCACGCACACAAGAAGGATTCAAACTGACATCCTCCGCAGAAGGGTTGCATTCGAAGCCCTTCACATACGGATTCCGATTGAAATCCTCCGAACATGGGTTCGCAATGACATGATCCCAGAAGGATTCTCATTGAAATACACCAAGAGAGGATGCCCCCACTGGGCATTTGTTTAACATCGTGTTGGCACTGCGATGGGAATGCGCTGGCATTGCGCTGGCATTGCGCTGGCGAGTCCTAATGCCTCCCTTCGCAGACGGATTTCCATTGAAAGCCCCAGAAGAAGGATTCCCATTGAAATCCACTACAATGGATTACCCCAACGGCATTGCATTGGCATCGGATTCGGGTCGCCTTGGCAATGATTTGGCATTGCGTTGGCACTGTTTGAGCACTGCGCTGCGCTGGCATTGCGCTGGCAAGTCCTAATGCCTCCCTTCGCAGAAGCATTCCTATTCCAACCCTCCACACAAAGGGTTCCTACTGAAATCTACCACAAAGGATTGCCCCCATCGGCAATGAATTGGGGACGCCTTGGCATTGGTTTGGCATCGTGTTGGCACTGCTTTAGCATTGCGCTGGCGAGTCCAATTGCCTCCCTTCGCAGAAGGATTCCAATTGAAACCTTCCGCACAAAGGATTCCTTTTGACATCTTCCACAAAGGAGTGCCCTCAACGACATTGCATTGGCATCGGATTTGGTGTCGCATTGGCATTGCGCTGGCATTGCGCTGGCATGGCGTTGGCATGGCGTTGGCACTGCTGTGGCATTGCGCTGGCGAGTTCCAATGCCTCCCTTCGCAGAAGGATCCCTATTGCACCCCCCTGGGGGATTCGTGTTGACATCTTCTACAACGGATTGCTCCCTTTGGCATAGCATTGGCATTGGATTGGGGTCGCCTTGGCATTTGTTTGGCATTGCGTTGGCTCTGCTTTAGCATTGCGCTGGCGAGTCCTAATGCCTCCCTTCGCAGAAGGATTCCGATAGAAACACCGCAAAAAGGATTACTGTGTCATCTACCATAAAGGATTGCCCTCAACGACGTTGCATTGGCATCGGATTTGAGATCGCATTGGCATTGCGCTGGCATTGCGTTGATATTGTGTTGGCATTGCTTTGGCATTTCGCTGGCGAGTTCCAATACCTCCCTTCGCAGAAGGATCCCTATTGCAACCCCCAGAAGTTTTTTTTTTTTTTTTTTTTTTTTTTTTTTTTTTTTTTTTTTTGAAATCTACCACAAAAAAGCATGGTTCTCGAAATTCCAGCCCCATGCCGTTTTGGCACAGGGCTAGAGTTTCGAAGTCCATGCTCGAAGGGGATGGTTTTCTTTGAAGAGGCTGGCAGAATAACGGTACAGCTTAAGGAAGGAGTGCATCTATTCATAGAGAGAGGTAAGATAATGATAATGATGAAGAGAAGGGTGCAAGATCGTAAAACAACCTTCTGGAACACTGAGGTACTCCAATCCCCGGGCTCTCCTCCTCCTCCTCCTCCTCCTCCTCCTCCTCCTCCTTCTCTTCTTCTTCTTTCTCCTCCTCCTCCTCCTCCTCCTCCTCCTCCTCCTCCTCCTCCTCCTCCTCCTCCTCCCCCCTTCCTCCTCGTCCTCCTCCTCCTCCCTCCCTCCTCCTCCTCCTCCCCTCTTTCTCTCCTCCTCCTCCTCCCTCCTCCTCCTCCTTCTCCTCCTCTCCTCCTCTCTCCTCCTCCTCCTCCTCCTCCTCCTCCTCCTCCCCTCCTCTCCTCCTCCTCCTCCTCCTCCTCCTCCTCCTCCGTGTCCTAGGCCTCTCGTCCGGAACCTCCAGGAGCCTTCGAGGAATTCGGGGGCGT
The DNA here is from genome assembly GCA_963575745.1 of Prorocentrum cordatum. Lineage (NCBI taxonomy): Eukaryota > Dinophyceae > Prorocentrales > Prorocentraceae > Prorocentrum > Prorocentrum cordatum. Next base: position 12,570 of record CAUYUJ010007904.1, read on the forward strand.
TTCAACACACTCCTTCTCATCCCCTCGTCCAGCTCCTCCTCGTTATCCTCGTCCTCCTCCTCCTCCTCCTCCTCCTCCTCCTCCTTCTCTCCCTTCACTTTGCACTGCTCCTCCTGCGGACGTAGCCTGACACAGAAGACAAACAGAGAGCATCGGAAACAGCAGAAACATTTGAACAGCTCTAACAACATGTGAAAACCACCCAAGCCTATAGAGCCTTCTCCTCTTCCTCCCTTCTCCCGTCTCCCTTCTCCCTTCTTCTTTTTTCTCCCTTCTCCCATTTTCTTCCCTTCCCTTCCCTTCCCTTCCCTTCCATTCCATCCCGTCCCATTCCATTCCATTCCATTCCATTCCATTCCATTCCATTCCATTCCATTCCATTCCATTCCATGCCTTTCCATTCCATTCCATTCCATTCCGTTCTATTCCATCCCATTCTATTCCATTCCATTCCCATCCCATCCCATTCCATTCCATTCCATTCTCATCCAATCCCATTTCAACGCTTTCCATGCCGTTTAATGGCATGCCATGCGATTACATCAAATTCCATTACATTCCATCCCGTTCAATTCCATTCCATTCCATCCCATCCCATTCCCATCCCATTCCCAATCATCATCATCATCCCATCCCGCTCCATTCCATCCCATCCTATCCCACTCCATTCTGTTCTATTCCATTTTGTTCCGTTCAATTCCATTCCATTCCATTCCTTTCCATTCCGTTCTCTTCCGTTCCATTCCATTCCATTCCATTCCATTCCATTCCATTCCATTCCATTCCATTCCATTCCATTCCATTCCATTCCATTCCTTTCCCTTCCTTTCCCTTCCCTTCCCTTCCCTTCCCTTCCCTTCCCTTCCCTTCCTTCCCTTCCCTTCCGTTCCATTCCATTACATTCCATTCCATCCCATTGCATCCCATTCCATCCCAGCCCATCCCATCCCATCCCATCCCGTCCCGTCCCCTCCCATCCCATCGCATCCCATCCCACACCATCCCGTCCCGTCCTCTCTCCTCCCCTCCCCTCCCCTCCCATTCCATTCCATTCCATTCCATTCCATTCCATTCCATTCCATTCCATCCCATCCCATTCCATTCCATTCCATCCAATCCCTTCCCTTCCGTTGCATTCCATTTCATTCCATCCCATACCATTCCGTCCCAGCCCATCCCGGCCCATCCCGTCCCGTCCCCTCCCCTCTCCCTTCCCTCCCATCCCATTCCATTCCATTCCATTCCATTCCATCCCATCCCATCCCATCCCATCCCATCCCATCCCACCCCATCCCACCCCATTCCGTCCCGTCCCGTCCCGTCCCATCCCATCCCATCCCATCCCATCCCATCCTATCCCATCCCATCCCATCCAATCCCACCCCATCCCGGTCCGTCCCGTCCCGTCCCGTCCCATCCCATCCTATCCCATTCCATTCCCCACCCCATCCCATCCCATCCCACCCCATCCCGGTCCGTCCCGTCCCGTCCCGTCCGGCCAGAAGTTCGAGAGTGGACCCAGTTGTGTCGACGAGGAGCTTCCTGACGGCCCAGAGGGGGCGGAGAGCGCCCAAGAACTAGGAGTCTCATGCCTCGAGCCTCGATCCACCCCGTGTTCCTTCCTTCGCGAAGGAGTGGCGCCGGCCAGGGAGGTCGATCCTCATCCCGGACCCTCGGCGGTGGTCCCCGGCACCGAAAACGGTTCCTGTAGGCTGAATTCGAGTAGATGCCTCGGGCGGACGAAAAAAAAAACACGAAAATCTGTGAGACATCGTCGGCGACGACGAAATCTTACTTTTTGTTCCTCTTCCTCCTTCTCTTTCTCCTCCTCTCGATCGAGGTAGATGCCCGCGGCAGTTCGTGCCGCCTTTCCAGCGATTGTTGTTTGAGCAGCTTTTGTTTTTGATAGGTTTCGGTCTCCGGGGGCCCAAGATTTTCAAAACTGGACGGGCCAGGGGCGAGAAATTGCATCAGCGGACCCGGGGAGAGGTTCGGGGAATGAGTTTATGCGGAGTAGCCCGTCGGACTCGGGAGGTTTGTTGTGGTTGGGGGGGTTCTGGGCCCCCCCCCCGTCGCCGCGGCTGGATGCATTCGGGAACGCGATTGCGACTGGATTCCCGAAAGGGTCCCGGGGGCCCCATGGCGAACGATTCTGCGCGGGGAAAGGAGAAGAATGTCGTTGCATATTCTCGATCATTTCAGCTGTTTCGTGGTTTTCGTCGTCTAAGGGCCGCCTCCGGGCCCCGGGGTCTTTCAGGGGCACGGTGGATCCCCGTCAGGGCCTCTGGGGTGCCCTTAGGCGCCTTTTCAGGTTGTTTCGGGGCGAAGTGCTCGAATTCTCCATTCGGGTTTCCCTTGTTCCCCTCCTCTTGGGGCCGTCCTGGGGCTCTCTCTGGTGGCTTCGGGGGCCCTGTTTGGGCCCGTTTGTGCCGTCTGGGAGCCTTCTTGGGCGCATGCGCGGGCTTTGGGGTTGATTTTGGGTGTTTTTCGTGGGCTGCTGTGGGACTCGTGAAAGCTCGAGAAGCGAATGTGTTGAACTTTGACGTTTCCCTCCGGGAACGGGCCGAGATTTGGTAATGCCGTGCCTCTTGGGACGCGCCCTGGTGGCGTGTTGGGGCGTCTAGGGGGCCTCAGGGGTCAGCTGGAGGCAATTGCGGGCGTCTGAGAGCGATCTCCTCACGAGTCGAAGCTCGCGCTTTGGAGCCGTCGGGGGAGCCTGGTGGGACTCATTTTGGAAGGCCTCTTGGGACGTCTCTGGGCGGTTTTTTGGGCCGTCTTGGGGGCCTGTAGGACCGCCGGGAGGCAATCTGGAGCGCCTTGGAGCGATCTCCCGACGACTCGTAGCCCTCGTGGGCCGTCCAGGAGGCCTTTGGGGACTTTCTTGGCCCATTGCGGGGCCCTCGTGAGGCCGTCCTGCGGCTCTGAGTGAAAACCAGAAACCAAACATGGACCGCGGCGGCGGCGACGTCGACGGCGTCCCCTTTCTCGTCCCTCTTGCTGCGCCCTCCTTTTCGTTCTTCCAGCTGCCCCTGCCTTTCTCCCCGGGGTGTGTTCTATATTGGAGAACCTGTCGGGAACTGTCCGCTCTTATGAGATGCATGCCCCTCTAGGAGGCCCCCATGTTGGATTTCTTAAAAAAGTAGTCGCGGAATAGGTGTTAGATACGATCCGTGATACAAACCCAAATACATGCAACACAACATTTTCGAGTCTGATACCTGCGCAAGGTATCGGTGCGTTTGCGGAGCCCATGTAAGATACCCGCATACATATCCCCCAACTACAAACCGTTTCGTGGGCCATGCGCAGCACCTCAGGAAGACATAGCCGCAATGTAGCCCGAGGGGGTTTGCTACGTGGTGTAATCTGCGTGCAGCGAACCACGTCCGCTGGCGACGCGGAGCAGTTCGCGTGGACGGTGCAGGCAATGTGGTGCAATCTTCGTGGGAGAGGGTAGGAGGATGAGGGGAGAAGGTGAGGAGGGTAGGGAGGGGGGCGTGCAAAGCCTGTCCATATATTTTCCGTGCGAGGCTGGACACGTTTTGGGTTTGAGCCTTGTAAGCCAGCTTGGGGCCATCGTTCCGAATGGTTAAACGCATTTTCCGTCGCTGTTTAGGCTCTGCTGCAGATGACGAGTTCAGTGTTGTGTGTTCTTTTCCTTTATGCAGCGAAGCGTTGCATGGATATTTCTGGCGGCGCTTCTGGAGGCGAGTGTCTCGCGTCCTGGGGTGACGAGGTGGCCAGCGGCAGTGACGCTGGTGAGAGGGGGCTCGCGTCTTTTGGTGAGCCCGAGGTCGCCGAATTGTCGGGTTGGGCCTCTGATGGGCCCAGCAACGACGGGGAACCACTGCACGACGGGGACTCGCATCACGAAGTCGTAGCAGCTGGGCCTGCCCTCGCACGTGCATCGCCTGACATTCGCGGCCACGGATTGGACATGAGCCTAAGATTCAGTGCCTTGTGGCACCGCGTGCGCAGGCGGCTCGCGACGTGCCTCGATCACAGCCCTGCCGTGCCAGAGCTGGTAGCTCTGGAGGACCTGGGTGTCCGCGACGAGGGCGCCGAGTCCCCGAAGTTCCTTGGACATCATGTGGGTCTAGCTTCGCGGCCCTGTTGGGCCTACGTGAGCTCTCGAAACCATTGCCTGGGCAATATCCGTGGGGCTTTGTTGATAGGAAGGTTTCAGGGCCTGGAACCTCCCCTTCAACAAACGCATTGTTTGACGTTGCCTTATCCGAGGCCCATGCGGGCCAGCTGCATCCCGACCCGAAGCGCGTCCTGGCACTGCAGCACTACGCCCAGACCAGTTCACATCGCCAGGCTGGCTTTTGTGCCGAGGCTGAATCGCCCGGCCTCGACCTCCGAGCTGCCCAGGCGCTCCTCCACTGCACGGCGTCCTCGAGTGTATTGATGCATCGGCGGGATTTTGTTCGGATGGTGACTGGATTGGTCCGAGGCGTCGTTGCATCTGGAGGCGCGGCGATCTGCTATTATAGTGAGCTCAGGCACGACGAAACTCCAATGAGAACCAGATGTGTCGACCCAGAGAAGCCAGGACCCGCCGCTGGAGATCTTTCAGCTGGAGGCCGCAGACCATGATCCTGCCAGCACAATAGTCACATCGTGTGTCTCTTCCCACGTGGCCAAGATCGTTCAGACACTCGGGTCAGAGAATGTGTTGCTCCAACTTGCCAATGGGCAGTTCTTGCTCGTCCGATGTCCGATTCCATGTTGGCTCCAGTGTATATCCGAAGGCAAGGGCGAGAACTACTTTCAAGCATTGGCTGCAAGTGACGTTGCTGCTGAACTCCCAGAGGACGTTCTGTCGGTATTTCGGCGTCGACAACGGTGCGTCTGCACAGACGCCGACGCTGCCGTCGACAGGGCAGAGCGCGCAGTGGCGGCCAATGACAGAAGATGGGTGGTTCCCAAGACCAAATGCGAAGTCCATCGCGTGTACCACTGGCATGAGGATGTGTTTGACCAGATAGGCCACGTGGTGAATCGCATGCGACACATCGCAAATGCTTTGAACGGTGGTGATGTCATGAGGTCGTTCCGCAAGGTTCTGCGACGCACCATCGACGGCATGCTGCACTACGTGCCCAACGTTCGCCCTCAACCCGCACAAGTGCGTCGTAACATCAGCCTCCTCGACGTTTTTTTCGGCAAGGGAGTCTCCAACCCACCTGCTAAGGCGAGTCTTGCTGTTGACGTTTGCCAACGGCGATTGGAGCGACAGGAGCCGCATCACACATTATTGCAACGGTTGCTGCAAGAGTGGGGCTGGCTGCAGGAGAACAATACCAGGTATGTTTGCTAGTGCTTTGGCTTCTTGCGCTCCTAAGCCTTGGCCGTTGAAGCGGTGGGTTGGCGCAGACGAGTCGGTGTCGTGGCTGGGGCTCATGGAGAGTGTTCACGGCTTGCTCACCACTGCGTTTCTTCAGTGGTCTGGTACTGCTCCATCTCCTTCGTCGGCTGGTCATCCCAAGTTTCGCGGCGGCGAGTCGGACGACGATGCCGTTCCTGCCGCCTGTGGCGGCGGCGGTGACGGGCGCGATGGCCAGCCCGACCTTGGCGCAGCTGCAGGCGCCGACCCGAGTGATGCCAAGAGGAAGGATCAGTCGAAGCACCGCTATCTCGGCGGCAAGTGGTTGCGGGATAGTGATGGCTACGCCCTCGGTGCTTTCATCATGCTATCGAAGGTGATTGCGCCTCTGACGAATATCATGGATAACTACTTGCGTGCTGGTTCGGAACTTCAGGACAAGGTCGAGGAGCGGAGAATGCTTTTCGGCGTTCCTGGAGTTGACTCGGCTGACGGGCGTCACGCACCGCTGGCGGCGGAGAACAAGTTCGAGCGGCAGTGCTTCGATGAGATCGCAGACTTGATGGTGAACCCTGCCCAGTGGCATATCATGCCAGCGCCGTGCAGGACCTATTCTTATCGGGCGCGTGCTTTTGCGATGCTCTCCATGTTGGGTTGTGAGAATCATGGGCTCGGTGTTGCTCACCGCCAGTATCCTTGGAAATTGTTCTTACTGTTGCGCCCTGATCAGCGCGCTGGCGTGCTCGCCGAGGTAGCGTCGGATTGCAAGCGCGCGATGGACCCCTGGGGCGCAGCGATCGTGGATGCGTATTCGGAGTCAGAGCTTGGGCTGCTGACCCCAGCTTGCTTGGCCGAGATTTCCGCCAGCGCGGAGCTGCTGCAGAGGGAGACGATTCGCGTCGAGGCCAAGCATGCTGCGATCCGGAGAGTTTTGCAGCAACATTCTGTTCAGACTCACGCTGTTTTGTTCGCTCACATGTCGGCGAGGAGGACTTGCAAGGAGTTTCGGCAGTTGTTTGCAGAGTACAAGCGGCAACACCGAGACTGCGCAGACACATCCAGCACAGTTCCTGCTCGATCGTCGGACGAGCAGGTGAAGCCGACCAAGAAGCGCCGCGCTTGCTATGGCGGAGCTTGGAGGTTATTCATTCGGGAGCAGACGGTTGGCACCCGCGAGTTCGGGAATATTGCGCAATTGTCTGAGCAGTACCGCGCGCTTGGCGACGAGGAACGGCGTCGTCTCACTGAGCTTGGCAGGGAAGGAACTGCCCGTCGAGCGGCTGGGCACAGCTCCACCTTCGGTGAGAAACCTCGGGGCGAGCGGCGGAAGCAAGAGAAGAGGGATCGATACCTTGCAGTACAGAGGCTGGCGCATGCAAAGCGTCACGGTGGTAGCATACCTGACGTTGTCGGTTCAGAGCTCGTTGCTTTCACTCACGTGCCGCCCCGTCTTGATGGCTGCCCTCATGAGCTACCAAATCAGCGGTCTTTGGACTACTTGATTCAGTTGAGGTCAAACTTGAGGCTGGCATCGGGTGCTCGGAGACTCGCAGATCGCAGAGACGATGAAGACCGAGTGGCACGCATCAGGAGTGGCGCTGATACGGTCAAGCATTTGTCTCTGCTTGCGCCCGAGATCGGCTTGCGCGCCGCTGATTTTGCGTCCGTTTCTCACGCAGATGCTGCGGTTGGCATCCTTCGCTGAGTTCGGGGGATCTGTCGCTGAGGGTACAGCGCGCTCTTTCATTGCCGATGCGGGGGGCTCCTGCGCGATTGGCCAGGGCGTTGCTGGACACGTGGGCCCAACTGCACCAGGCGATCGGTTTCAAGAGCATCCCGATCTTCGCAGAGGCTGGCCATGGCACCTTGACCGACTGCGCGGAGGCAGGCATGTGCTTGTGCGGCGTGCATGGTAAGGTCATGAAGTCTTTCCAGTCGAAGTTTGAGCAGCCCATCAAGCGACAATGCCCTCCTAAGTCAACTTTGCGCGAGAAGCTCGTCAACGCCGAAGTTGTCATCTTGCTGATCGGGCAATCCAAGCCAAAGGAGTATGACAGGAGCCAGGCATGGGACGACAGCTTAGTCCCAGATGCACCAATCCAGGCAGTTCGCTTCCTACACGTCGGCCATCATTCGCTGAACCCTTGGAGATCAATGTTCCATGAGCTGATCGGTCCTGTTATCGTGGATGCATCTGTGCCGTTGCCTCCCCTCGTCAGCTTGCAAGGTACCCGCAACCTCCTTGCGAGATGGGAGCTGGTATATTCAGTTGGCTTTGATTTGAGGTGGGTCTGTGCATTGTATTCGACAGTCTTTTCGGCGTCTGGGACGGGCGAGTTCTTGCCTGACGGCTTATCTTCTCAATTTGTCGAGGGGTCTATTCGGCTGGTGTGGAACCCCTGGTGCCCGAAGCCTCGCAAGCGTGCTGGTCGGATGCCGAGTGGCATGCTAGCCAGCTGGGCTGATGATGCAGATGTCTCGGAGCACGAGCCTGAGGTCGAGGGCCCGCTTGCCATCCATGACGGGGACGGTGTCGAGGGCTCGTTCGAAGATGCTGACCCAGACGATCTGTTTGCATATTGTGACGTGGATGATTCTGGGTTGGGCAACGGTGTGCCGCCTGAATGCGGTGGTCTAGATGTCCCTGTTGACTTTCCGTCAGAGGTGCTGGAGTACGAGCCTGGTGGGGACAGCGATGCCAGCTCTGTCGGCGACATAATCGATGCACTTGTCGTCGCAGATGCGCTCCAGCTTGAGGGGCCTGGGCTCGACCATGATCGAGATGCGGCTCTACCTGCTGGAGCTGTGCTTCGGCCTGGGGCAGCATCGAGCTCAGGCGCGCCAGCTGCCGTGCCAGAGGGCCCGCCTCCCCCGCCACCGCTTCCAGTTGAGCTGCCAGGGCCGAGGTCCATCATTGTCGACATTGGTTCTGGCACGCTGACTTGGTATCGATCGAGCCACGACTTTGTCGCTAACTGCCGCGCCGCTGGGCACGGCAAGTCAGGTCAGTGCAAGAGGCACAAGACGTCGTATGCTAATGCTGTGCGCCCAGCGCAGGGGAGGCCTGTTGTTTTTTTTTGGCTGCGTGGCTGCTGGCTGGCGCCAGGGGCGAGTATCTGGACAATCGCTCGCGCAAGGCGGATTTCGTTGTCTCGTGGCAGCAGAGGAACGACGCCAGGGAGGTGCTGCGCGGGCTGCCGAACGGAGCCCTTCTTCTTTCGAAGGAGAGGCCCAAGCGGCCTGGGGAGGATACAGAGGAGCCGCGTGAGCTCCCATAGAAAGATTGACACATGCCAGTATTTCTTGTGTGCACATACACAGCTTCGCTGATGTGTCCTTCTCATCCGATTCAGCTTCGCTGGCCCCGTTACGGCCCAGCTTCGCTGTTGGCACGCCTGGCGGGGACAAGGTGTAGAACCAACCTGAGGAGGGGGGGGGGCTGCCAAGTAGAGGGGTGTGCCTGGGGGGGTTGGGGGAGGGGGCTAGAATGGGGACGGGGGGGGATCGGGGCGGGGGAGGGAGGGACAGGGCCCCACCAAAGCGATTTCAGCACGACCACGGGGACAACTCCAGCACTCCCCAAGCACACTTGCCACACGATTTCTCGTTAACTGTCCATGGGGGGTGGGTGGGCCTCAGGGCACCAAGGGGGTCTCCTTGGGGCTCCAACTACTGAAGGGCCGTGCTGGCCTTCCTGGTGAGTTCGATGATGCACGGAGCGTGCGTGCGCTTGAGTCCCGCTAGATGGGAGGCGGATCCTTAGATTGTGTCTTTGGGGTCTCTGGGTGTCTCTTGGACCTCTGGGGTCTGCGAGGTCTCTGGGTCGTTGGGTCTGATGGTGTCTCTGGCATTTGCGCCGCGCGTGGTGCTGTTAAGGGCGCCTGCGCAGTTTACGCTGTGCAAGTCCTAAACATACGATCGGCTTGCGGTCGAATGGCGATCGGCGGTTGGCCGATAGGCAAACATGTCGATTGTATGGCGGTCGATTTAGACTTAAAAGGGCTCTCAGGTGGTTCCGATGGGGGATCTAGAAGGCCCTGAGCTGGCCCGATTGGCTTAGACGTAGGGCCATCTGCCTGGATGTCTGATCGTTTGCGCGGCTGCCACCCCCCCGACGACCACTAGAGGCCCCCAATGGTCCAGAAGATCCTTGAACGCAGCCTCATATAGCACGTGCACTAAGCCATAGGACGCACATGGTTAGCAAAGCAGGGCAACAAGCACAATGCAATCTTACAACATGGCGGCACGTTGCATGCTTGGGCGCCGTAAAGCACTGCAAGGCTAGGTGTTCACTCGTATGTGGGAAGCGTTTGCCTCGACCATCTTAACATTCGTGTTGGGGGGCTCGCGTCAAAATGGTGCCCCATACGGTAACATAGCTGATGTATAGGCTCGGGACGTGGGCGTGAACACACAGTGCTTCCCAGTGTATGCGCCCAAAGGCTTAATACCTGAGCCTCCTATGTGCTGTTGCCGAACTGGATGCCCATGCTGCTGAAACGCTACATTCATGGCAGGCCCCCACATGTCCAGATCCTCAACCTCTCCCCCTTTCCGCAGCCATCTCGCCGCGAGACTTTGAGTTCGGGGATATTGAGATATCGTTCCAGAGATGGCTCGTCGCGATGCGATTCCCCCCGCGGCCGTTGGGCCACATGTTCGGAAGCGTTAGCGCCGCCTGACCCTGCAGCTGAAGACAGAGAAACTGAAAAACGAGAGCCGCCGCTCCAGGGTCAAGAGCCCCCGCACTTTTCTGAACAACCTTAAGACCTGGACGGAGACCGCAGAGTCTGACGACAACACAAGGGCCGTCAACGGGGCGGTGGCGCTCCAGGAGGCCGTCGCCGCGCATGAAGCCGAAAACGAGGAGTCAGAGTGAGGGTTAGTTGCCTCCCAGTGCGCGCCTTGGAGGGGGGGAGGGGAACGGACTAGCGGTAACATAAGCAGCAGTGGCGGCGGAGGGCAGGGGGGGCGGGGACAGAGGGGGGGGAGGCGGGAGGGAGGTGCGGGTGAGATAAGGAAGAGGATAGGGAAAGAGACTTGAGGCGTTTGGCTAGCTTTCCCTGCTGCGCAGCGGTTCGGATCGCCAGAGAAGCGATGCTAGTCTCTCAATTCTTAACCCCTGTCGGGGAACCCGCCTGGCCGTTATTCCGGACCCCTGCCAGGGAATCCGCCCGACCCCCCCCCCCCTGAAGGTAACCAATCGGCGGTTCGCGCTCAGCGTATGGGTGTCCAGCTGCACGCCGCTTATATATGTGTATTGCAACGTATAGGTGAGAACTGCGTGGTATGCTATGCTGCGCTATGGCACGGGCTATGCGTGACCATACTAGCTATCACTAGCTTAATGCCTACGGACTGCACTGATGGATGACTGCTTCTTGACACGTTCCCTCCCCAGGGCTGCATGTGCCAGGTCATCGCGTTGGCTATTCCAGGCGTGGTTTCGCAGTGTTTAGGGTACAGCTCTATAGTTCGACGTGCGCCATTAGCAGTTATGCAGCATTTTGCTGTGTGCGTGTTCACACATCAACATGTCGTGCCACGCATTGTGTCACATGTTCACGCGGAGGATTGTGCAGCATGTTCACATCGCCTTCGTTTGCCTTGCTACCTCCTTCCCCCCTCCCCCCCGAGCCCCCAGGCGGCGAGCGTGGACACGGGCGCCGGCGATTGGGGCAGGCGTGTCGCCAATTGCAAGTGCTGGTGAAGGCCGCCTCTTTTCTTCTGTTACGCTTTGTGCCCCATGTTCACGCGCAGGACCAGATGTGGAGCATGTTCGCAGCGCCACTTTGCATGCCTTTGTACACCACCATCGGCATGGCCTGCGTTTATAGGTTGCCTGAGCATTATAGCCAGGCACCCAGCAAGTGTCCTGCGGGTGCGCGCCCCAACCCGCGGCCCCCTTGCAGCTATTGCAAGGGGTGCCAGCAGGTGGCCGCACCTCCCAGCAGGTACTTTGCGCGCGCGTCAACTCCTAGGCGGTTCGCCAGCAGGTACCGAGCAGGTACTTCGCAGGTACGTCCCAGGTGCCGTCGCACCGCGACGGGCGTCGAGCAAGTACTTCGCAGGTACTTCGCACCTACCCTGGGTTCGTAGCAGGTACCGAGCAGGTACTTCGCAGGTACTTGGCAGGTACTTCGCCGCATGTACTTATCAGGTACTCGGCAAGTACTTCGCAGGTACTTTCCGGGCGCAGCAGGTACTTCGCAAGTACTTTTCAGGTACCGCGGGTACTTCGCAGGTACTTCGCAGGTACTTCGCAGGTACTTCGCGGCGGCGCCACGTTCGCCGCAGGTACTTCGCAGGTACCTTGCGGGTGGCGCTCGTTCTGGTAGGTACTCAGCAGGTACTTAGCAGGTACCTCCCGAGGTGCCCCAGGATCGGCAGCTGCCTCAGCAGGTACTTAACAGGTACTTGGCAGGTACTTGCCAGGTGCGCCTGCACACTCACAATCTACCCCCCGCCAGCCGTGCCCCCCCCCTGCCCTACCTCGGCGCGCGCGGGCAGGTCGCGCTGCGTGTTCCCAGCCAATGCCGCTCGCGGCAGCAGGTATCGCTGCGCGGCGCAGCAATAGGGGCGCGCGCAAGGGGGTCTACACCTGGCTAGCCCCGTCCTATTTCCAGAGGCCGCGCCGACGCTGTGGGCGATTGAACCTCCGTCGGTGCGCGTTGCCGATCCTGGTTCCACCAGTTTGGCAGGGACGTAGGGCTGCATGGCGAGCGGCGCAGCAGGTTGCGTTAAATACGGGGCGCGGCTAGGCATGTGGTTGCCCGCGACAGGGCTGCGGCGCGGGCACATTGCCAGGGATTTGTGGGGGGCTAGCGCGCGATTGTATGTGGTGGGGCAGCTGTGTTTGTTGCGTCGCAGTATGCACGTGGTCATATCCTGGGGCTGCGGCGCGCGGGCGTGCTTTGCCGCGCACGGCGGAGGGCATAGGACAGCGTTGTCGCATCGACGATGCTGGCGGGCCCAAGTGCATTCGATTCGGCAAGCGGAATGGTCCCGCGAAGGCTCGCATGGGTTTTGTTGACGAAGGAATTTTGTAGGTCTTCGCGCCTGGATGCGTTGCAAACAGGCTGGTTCGTTTGCATATGTTTGGTGGGTGTTGCAGGGGAGTGGGCGCGCTGGTGGGATGTTTCCAGACTCACGCCAGAGGCTTTCGGTTGGATCGTTCGCGAGTCTAGGTAGTTTGCGCAGAAGGGTTCTGCTATGCGTGCGTCCGAGAGTAAGTTGGAACAAAGGCGAGCATCTCGACGGACAGCGAGCACTGTTGTATTTCAAGTGGGTGTTCATCATGTAGGTGCAATCGCCTTAGCTTCAAACTTAGCCCGAACCCTAGCCGTAGCCGTGGCCCGAGCCTTAGCCCTGGCCCTAGCCTTAGCGTAGCCCTAACCCTTACCTGGGCCCTAGCCCTTGCCTTAGCCTTGGGCCTGGCCAAAGCCTTCACCTCAGCCCTGGCCCTAGCACTAGCCGTAGCCGGTGGCTCTAACGCTAGCCTCAGCCCTAGCCTTGGCCACAACCTTAGCCTTAGCCGTGGCCCCTGGCTCCCCGTAGCCATTGCCCTAGCCCTAGCCCTAGCCTTAGCGTTAACTGTAGCCCGAGCCCCCGCCCCAACCCGAACCATTGTTTCTGCTTCAGCTTAATGTTTTGCCCTGATATCTTGGCTGTATTCTTAGCTCCAAACATTGATGCGGGCCGCATTTATTCCAACCCAACCAGACTGGTTTCCAACCGGAGCACGGGACCGCCACCGTTGCCCTGCAGCCGTGGTTTTCTGGAGCTACTTACCTGGCAACATTTAACGTATGAGCGTGTTTCCGCCAAGTGATTCCAGATGCCTTATGCTTCCTCCGTGGGGCTCGACGATTTGATTCGCGCGCGCTAAGTCAACAATGGGGCGCCTCGGGTCCTCTGGCGTCTTGGGCTTCGCAACTTTGGGGGGTTTCTTGGTGTCTGGGGGCATTGCGGCGTCTTGGGTGTCTTGGGGGTTCAGCGTCTGAGGGTGCCTGGGGGCTGTAGGCGCTTGGGGATGTCTGGATGCATTGGGCGTTTGGGGTGTATTTGCATGTTCGGTGGTTGTGTTTCGTCTATGGTGCACTGCATGCTTAGGAACGCGCGAAGGAATTGGAACACGGTTCATGCAACCATCCATCACCATCGTTGTTAATCATTGTTTTTCGTAGTCGCAGCCGCGTTTGCCAAGCAATTGCGTAGTCTTGTTTTGCTACCTCCTCGGCATGGAGGGCCGCACAATTGAGTCTTTCGGAACGAGTGGCCACCTCCAACTAACGTTTCGGTTGCCAAGCATGCCGCAAACATGGTTTCGTACCTGCGCTGGCAACTTGCCATGTACAGTGCACCTGAGAGGGGCGCAAGAGGTTTCACCAGAGGAGCTTGAGCAGCAGCGCGCTCGCGACTTGAATTCGGCAGTGCCGAACGTTTGGTCAGCCGATCCAACGCCAGTGCCAGCGGCAGTGCCGACGCCAGCGCCAGCCAGCGGCAGTGTCGGCGCTGCAGGAGTCCCCGAGGGTGGTGATGCAGAGGCCGTCGTGCTGAGCCAGTGGAAACTAGGCGTCAGTCCCCCCCCCCCAGATGAGTGAAGTGAGTGACGGTGTTGTTGCTGCCACACAGGGCTCTCCCAGCGAGGTCAAGGGGCCAGGCGAAGAGGGGCCTGGCGGAGCGGCATGCTCAGCGAAGGCCAGCTCTGTTTCGCAGCCTGGGGGGCCTCAGCCTCCGAGTGCCTGGCTCCCCAAACTCCAGTCTACTTTGAAGCTTGGCCAGCTGATTGACATCGGCAGCCCTGGGGACTCTCCCAAGGCCAATGAGTCGAAGTCTCCCTCTCCTTCTCGTGTGGCAATTCCGAAGGAATGCGTCAGTGCCAAGCGGCTGGCGTCAGCCGACGGCGCCGAGTCGATTGCGCCAGGGGGCGCTTCCGAGGTTCCTTCTGCGAAGAGGCGCAATTGGCCTCTCAACCCTGAGTTTTGCAGCGGTGCGCCTGGTGCCGCCTCTTCAGGGTCTGCCGCCTTGCAAGGGTCTGACCTTGCCTCAGTGTGCCAGGCTCCTCTTGAAGAGGGCATGGGCCCATTTGCGATGCGTGGCCATCGCCTCGTGCATGCGCCCACTGTGGTGGAAGAGTTCGCATCGTCGGATACTGTTGTGGAGACGCAGGTGTATCATGACAGGCGGTGCTAGGTGGCTCCAGCATGTTAGCCTGCAGAGGGGGGGGGGGAATAGTAAGATGGAGGAGGGACGATGTCCTCATTCCGGAACAGAAGGGCTGTCTTCGTTCCAGAACAGGAGGATGCCACGGGGAGGAAGGTGAAGGTGCTGGGCTCTCTGACCCTGCTGCCGCCTTCAGCCAGTCACACTTTCAGTTTGATATGGTGTGAATTATCGTGCGGGCTTCAGGCGTGAGGACGCCCGAAGCCCGCGTCGGGCGTGAGGATGCCCTTGGCCTCGATCTCGTTCGAGGCACGTTGCGCTCAATCTCAGATCGTTTCGCCGCTTCTGATCGGTGGAAATGAACGAGGCTCACCATCGAGGCCATCATTTGGGTCTAAAGAGGTCTCCATGGGGTCTCAACGGGTACCCTCGAAGCCACCATCCTTGGGGCCTAACGGCTTTCTCTGCGTGTGCGGTGTCTTGGGACCTTGTGCGTCTTAGGATGTCTTGGGGTATTAGGGTGTCTAGGGGCCTGAGGCGTCTGAGGTGTCTAGGGGCCTTAGGGCTCTTGGGGTGTCTAGGGATATCAGGTCGTGTTAGGGCGTCTTAGGGTGTCTTAGGATGTCTTAGTGCGCGTAGGGGTCTGAGGAGGCGTCTTCGAGGCCTTAGGGAACTACACTTTAAGGGTGTCTGAGGGTCTTGCGCGTCTTACCGTCTGGTAGCAGTCGGCATCATGTGAGAGCTTGGGGCCTTAGGCGTCTTGGCACTAGGGGCCATGCAAGCAAGGGAACCCTGCAGATACATGACCTTGTGGTAAGAGTATCAAACACATAACGGTCGCCTATTTGCATGCGTGTACACATGAAATTCCGATCGATGTGCCATTCAGTCCTGACATACACTTGCGCATCTAGTACCACTGAGGCCACATGGGGCCCAAGGGCCAACGCATGCCCTGCAACTAAATAAACGCTGGGGCTCCATAGGCAACAACACAAGGTTTGCATATGAGGCACCCCTTGGATTTCACGTGGGGGGGGGGGGGGGCTCGGTTGGACTGCTCACATTGATCATCTTACCGACCTCTTTTTGCATTCGGGCGGTCGTGCCCTGAGCATATTGATTACGTACGGCCTGGATTGGTATCGTTTTGCAGAATGCTTCGCTCTTCGGGGCGTGATGTTATCTAGCGGGCGAGAGGCCCTTCCCATTCCAAATGATTGTGCAAATGCGGTGTGACCCACACCCTCCGCTCATTGACATTCGGGCTCTAGCCAAAAGCAGCTGCGGGTTGCACGGATCACCACGTTTTACTACTCCAGCCAGGCGCTCAGGGCATCGCGCAGGATGCCCGACAAGAGATCCCGCAAGAGGGGCGATGATACCCAGGAGAAGGCGCCTCGTGGTGCCAGGAAGGTGCCACGCCTGTCCGCAGGTGCCCTCGCTCGGCACAACGGCGAGAACGAGGGGTCTGCTGCTGCAGGCTCGACTGCTCGTGGGGCCTCCGCCCATGACAAGGCTTCAGGCCCATGTTGCTATGATTGTGGCGCTACACCCTCGGCTGCGTCGAAGTTTCCAGCTGGGGTGACCGACGCTTGCACGTTCCACTGGGAGCTCTACCTTTCTGGCTTCACGACCTACGGCAGCTGGCGGGAGTTCAATGCGAAGAAGGACAAGGACACGGCGATCCAAGAGGCGTGGACCAGCGCAGAGGGGACCAAGACAAACGGCGAGAAACACTGGCTGCCCACGCAGGTCTCGCAGAGCAAGATCTACAAGTGCACAGTGACGAAGAGCATGGCAGGCCCGAGTCGGGCTCAGCTGAAGGATCTACTGTCTGTCTCGCCAGAGCGCATAGGCGTCAAGATGCAGGATCTCGTGGACGTCAACAACGCCCAGTACAAAGGGTTGCTGATCCCGAACCCAGCGAGGCCGTTCACGGAGTTCAACTTCACCAAGACAATCGGCGTCGAGAGGTCTACAGTCGCCATGGGCAGCGCCGACCAGATGCACGAGCAGCATGCGGACGTCGTCTTCGATTTCGCCAAGGCCGAGATGCAGAAGGAAAAGGATGTCAAGGATGCTGCAGTCAAGATGAGGACAACGCCATGGGACCTCACAGACCTGGTCAAGAAGTCTTGCGAGTATCGCGGGGTCGACGTGCACCCCATGAACTGCAGCCCCATGGCAGCGATGCTCATGGGCCAGCTTGGCAACGTGGACGAGGATGCCGCCCGCACCTTTGGCCCACCACCTCGCCACGAGCCGCGTGAGGACGTTGCCAATCTTGCCGACGTGGCCGACCACGAGGCTGGCGAGGGGGAGCTCGACGAGGGCGCGGCTGCAGATGCGGAGGAGGCAGGTAAGACTGCCCGCGCGCCCTACCTCAATCGCCGTGCGGTCTTGGATAGCATGTCGTCGGTTGGCCTGACTCCTGCTGTGAGGAGGCGCGGCTCTGGTGCTTCCCGAGTTGGTGAGGATGCTGCGAGCGCCATCTCTCCGAGCGCGGCAGGCGGCATCGGCAAGGGCAGCGGGGGCAAGCGGGTGCCCATGGAGGACGGCTTGCCGATCGCAGATGCAGCTCGAGACGACCTCGTGCAGCGGAGGATCAACGCCTACGACATCGATAAGATCATGAGGAACGAGAATATGGGCCGTGAGAGGCGTTGGTGTAGCGACTCCCGCGATCTCTTCTTGCGCAAGGGCGACGCCAGGGCCGATGCCCTGTCCAAGCACCTGGACCTCGCAAAGCACGCCGAGAACCTGGTCAGCAGCTCCATATCAGAGATGGGCGCTGGCATGCTCGAGACCGCTGTGAAGGAGCTTCAAGACGGTGGGGTGTTCATTCCAAACAATATGAAGTTCCAGCTTTGGCGCAGGTATTGTGACGACAAACTGGGGGGCGCCCTGAAGTCCCGCGACGCAAACACGTTCATCCATGCCATCGTGCCGTGGAGCGGGACCGAGAAGACGCTCGATGGGAACAAGCCGCGTCTCGGCCTCCTAGACTGCTCGAACGAGGAGAAGATCCACAACTTCGAGATGATGTCGGAGAAGCTTTTGTCTAGCGTCGTGAAGCTGGGCGAGTCTGGGAAGGAGGCCGTGCACACCATCGCGGACGCGAGCCTGAAGTATTGCGCCATGATCGTGGATCGGGAGGACTGCGAGGACTTCGACAAAACGGTGACCGACCTGGAGCTGTCCGTGAAGGGCATGAAGGCTTTGGTGGATCCCTTTTTCGTGGACGGGTATCCTGAGCTGATTCGCATGTTTGCCATCGGCGCCAGCAAGGACAAAGGAGACAAGAAGCGCGTGCCATACAAGGTGTACCAATCTCTGATGTTCATGCCTTACTGCGACGGGCTACTAAAGGAGTTTGGCGCGAAACACGATTTCACCACGGAGTTTCTTGTCGGCCTCCCTGCGCAGGAGGCGGAGCTTCGCAAGGACGCAGCTTCCGCTGGGAGGAGTGGTCTTATTGCAAGTATGCTGACGCTGATGGGGCAAACGAGCACCAAATGCAGGGCAGGGACATTCGAGCACCTAGCCGAGCTGTTGACTGAGTCGCTCGAGGGCTTCATTCGTTCCCTGAACATCGCGAACCCGAGCACCGCCGACAAAGATGCCTACAAGAAGTTGGTGCTGGCAGAACAATCTCTCAAGCAGGCGTGCACCGTCCTGCCCGCCAATGTGGAGATCTGGATGGCGCACCTCAGGACTTGCGAAGTAGCCGTGGCCGCGATTGGCAGGGCTGACTACGCGAAGAACCTGACCACCGTGCTCGAGAAGTACAGGACCTTGCAGCCGAAGTCGGTGTGAACATGGAAGCCGTGGTAGATGTCGACTGCGCCGTGAAGGATGCCAGCTCTGCGGGCGTGGAGCTCGACGAGGAGTCCTTGAAGCAGCTCTCGGAGTTCATTCAGGCTGACAGAGGGTGAGTCAAATGCTGCATATGGGGGAGGGTGGATAGGCATGGTGGGGTAGGTAAGGCGGACGGGAGGGACAGGAGTTGGTCCGTGGGCCCGAAGAAATGCAGCATTTGCCTTGCCGAGATTGTGTTCGACTTCGCTGAGCATGCTCTTGGTGAGACTCGATCTAGCCTCGACCCGATCCTTCAGCTGGCCATGTCGGTGCGTGATCTGGTTTCAGCGACTGTTGACGTCACATTGAAGGATTCAGTCGCCAAGTTCGTCGAGTGCATGGCTGCGTGGACTGATACAACCAAGAGCTTGGCAAAGTTCGAGTCGCTTGGGCCCGATCTGGCTGCGAGGATTTCTGCGAAGGATTCGGCCATCGCCATCAAAGTGTTGCTGAACGACACGGCTCTACTTCGTCAGAAGGTCGGTGAGAGGCCGCCGTGCCAGGGGATGAGTGACTTCATCAGCCAGATGGAAGATATGACTGCTCATATTCGGGATGCGTACTTGCAGAGGACGCGTGCTGCCATGGAGACCGCAACAGACAAGCTCAAGTGCCTCGCGAACCTAGGGCCAACTGAGGGAACTTCTTGGACTGCCGACGTCCCTGCCGACAAGGGCGACGACTTCGCTACGGTCAGGAAGGTGTTCCTGACAGCGGTTGCCGGGCTCGACGGCAACAACTTCACTGCAATGATCAAGGGTCTAGAGACGTCTCAGAAGCAGGTGGCCGCCGCCCACGAGCTCTTCGGGTGTCCTGCGGAGGCCGCCATCTTCGAGTCAAGTGACCATGTGGTGAGTACGAGCTGTGTCACCAGGGCGACGGCAAAGTGCCTCCACGCCTACGAGGTGCACCAGAAGGACGAGAACGATGCCAAGTTGCGAAGGGAGCTCCGCAAGACGCTGAAGACGATCACGGAGCACCCGAGGCTGGGCGACATCTCTTCCGAGATGCAGGTGTCGTTGCGGAAGTGGGCGTTCGCCGCCGCCCAGTTGCCTTGAGAGGCGCGGGCCGCAGGTCAGCTGCGGCGACCGCCTGCTGGTGGCGACGCGGCTGCTGACAAAAAATGGGAACGAGTCCCACGAGAGGCAGCCAGGGGGAGACAAGAGAGCACTGGCTGCCTCTCGTGGAACGCCTGAGCCTCCAAATGGGCCTTCTGAGGGGCATCTAGGGTTAAGCTTTGGGAGGTCATCTTGGGTCGTCTTCGGTACATCTGGAGCCGTCTTGGAGAGATCTTGCGGCCAGCTTGGCGTCTCTCGGGCTCTGCGTGCCGCCTTGGAAGCCATCTTGGGGCCGTCTTGAAGCACTCAAGCCGATTCGTTGGCCTTGCCAGGGCAAGGTTGGGAGCGCATGGGCCGTCGTGGGCCCGTCTCTGGGCCTTCTTGACATGTCTTTGGTGGCTGCATACTCACAGTCGCAGTAGGTAACTGGCATAACGTTGCCTGGTGTCTTGCATTGCGTGCTGCGTTGCATGCGTCATGTAACGGCGAATCACAAGTCGGGCGGCTACTTTTACGATATCTACGTTCTTACCCACTCCCTCTGCCAACAAGGGCTGGTATTTTTCTATATCCACTGCTAGTGGCCCTCGCGGCGCCGATATCAAACAAGTACTTTGCACGTACTTCGTATCATACCTCGGTTTATATGTAACAGGTATCTAGGTGCATTTTTCATAATCAGCGTTCTAGAGGGGCATGCATCTCATAAGTCCACTCTGGGCGTGGCAAGGCCGCGGGCCTGGTGCCTCGTCGTGTTCCGCGGGCGTGTTGGTTGCAGGACTGTCGCTGCTTAATCAGACTGCTGCCCCACGGGTTTTGCGTGAGGACAAGAGAAACATTGTGTCACAAGGTCTTCGTCATGTCAGGTTTTTCGTGGTTGGTTTGGTTGGTTGCCCTGGCTGGCTCGTTCGGTTCGAACATGTAACGGTTCCAGAAGAAAGGTCGTCGGCGGATTTAGAGTACGTATTTGGGGTTATTCGGTAACGTAAGTTGGTTCAGGGCTTCCAGAACCCGCCGCATACACATAGACACGAGCTTCAGATTTCTACAAGGAACAGTGTGCCGCTGACCGTGTGCACATCTCGAAGGGCCTCAGGAGGGTGTGTTGTGTCTCATTTCGAAGGCGCCTTGCAGGCTTCTTGGATCGCCTTGGACCGTCTTGGGGCCGTGGGGAGGGGGCGCCAATGAGCCAGGCGCCCAAGGCGGGGGGGGTCGACCAGGTTCTGTCTCGAGACGGGGGGCATCAATTTTTAGAAGCCTTGCCAGAAGGCCAATCATCATTCGAACGCGCTCCGTTGTGGCGAGGGCGTGGTGGCAGACGGGCTTGAGCCATAGTCGTTTCATGGCTCCTCCACTGCCGCTGCACAGCTGCACCAGGACGTCCCTTGTGGCTGCGTCGTTGCGCAGCCTTCCCACGGCCGCCGTGCGGTGACACGAGCTACCGCTTTCCGCAGCACCCGGCTCAAATCTGAGCTTGAGCTACCCCCCCCTCTTTCCCCTCCTTTTTTTCTTCGGCTCTGTTTCCCCTCCTCCCTCCTCCCTCCTCCCTCCTCGTCCTGCTTCTTCCTTCTCGCTCCTGGTGCCCATTTCCTCCTCCTCCGCCTCTTTCGCTCCGCCCCTGTCCTGCCTTCCCTGCCTGGTTCTCCTCGTCCTCCTCGTCCTCCTCCTCGTCCTCCTTCCCCTCCTCGTCCTCCTTCCCCTCCTCGTCCTCCTCCTTGTCCTCCTCCTCCTCCTCCTCCTCCTCCTCCTCCTCCTCCTCCTCCTCCTCCTCCTCCTCCTCCTCCGTCTCCTGCTCCTCCTCTTCCTCCTCCTCCTCCGCAACCGCAGGCTGCTGCCGTGCCACGGCGCCCTAAGGCGCAGCGCGAGATCGCCGCGGTGAAGTCACTCTTCGAAAACGCATTGGTGCTTGGGCCTGCTGCGTGCGACTGCTCGTCACCGCATCCGTGACTGCTCGTGCACCGAAACCGTGACACATGCATTTGCGTTGATATGCGAGTCCAGGGTTTTTGTGTTGGGCCTCGCAGGCGGTGTGGAGAGTACATGTGGTGCGTCGCGGTCGTCCAAAACAAAATTGTGCTTGGGCCTGTTCGGATCAGTTGACCACGCTTGCCGAGCTTTCCGCTCACTGGAGTTTGTCGAAGACCGTTCTCGGGGAGGGTCGTCCGAGCTGGCGCTAGACACCGAGCATTTTTCTGCGGGCGCTTGGACCACCACCGCACGCATGCACGTCCTCGAGCAGAGGTGCTGCGACTTGAGAAACGCCTGGCAGCCTGATTCGTTCCCACACTACCGCTTCTGCCCCGTTCTGCTTCGCCTTCTCTGGCCTCCGGAGCCCCCACTGCTCCAATCTACACTCACAGCCTGGGGGCTCGGCCCTGCTGCCGCTTGCGTGCCCGCGTAGCCCCTCCGACCTGCTCTCGCTGCGGCGAGCCGTGCAGCGCGCAGTGCTGGCCGGTCACGTCTACGACACGCAAGAGCTGGCGGAGGACTCCTCGCCCAACGTTTTGGCAGCGTCGCTCAATGCAGCGCGCGCCATGCTCTTCCGCTAGCCTGCCGCCCGGCGGGGACTCGCGCCCTCTACTGCCGTCGCTCTTCCTCCTCCTCCTCCTCCTCCTCCTCCTCCTCCTCCTCGTCCTCCTCCTCGTCCTCCTCCTCCTCCTCCCCCATTTCTACCTCCTCCCCCATTTCTACCTCTCCTCCCCCATTTCTACCTCCTCCTTCTCCTCTTCCTCCTCCTCCCCTCCTCCTCCTCCTCCTCCTCCTCCTCCTCCTCCCCCATTTCTGCCTCCTCCCTCCTCCCTCCTGCCTCCTCGTCCCACTCCTCCCTCCTCCCCGCCTTCTCCCCGAAGGGGGGGGGGGGGCGAGGGAGGGGCAAGCGTGCCGTGCGTCAGCAGCAGCGGCGACGGGGCACGGTTGGAGGGTGGCTCCTCTTTGGAAGCGGGGCTCCCGCGTGAGATTTTTGTGCAGCGCCTGGACGGATGGAGGGCCTGTGGGTTGTCTTCCATCATTCGGGAAACAAGCAATGACATACACATAACATGATCGACCCACGAACCCGGAAAGGGCTATAGAAATGTAAGGCACGGCAGCGTTTCAAAGGCACTTGATTGGGCGACGGGCACATGCAATGCTGAGCGTATCGATCTTGATGTACTGTGCCGAGGGCTGTGCTGTGCTACGCCGTGCTGAACTGCGATGTGCCATGCCGCGATTGTGCTCTATATATAGCGTTGTGGATCGAGTCCTCCCTGGCATCCGAGTCCTGACCGAACTGATCTGGTTCTTAAGCTCGAGCTGCCTGAGCAGATGGTAGCTGCCCCAGAACTAATCGACAGGGGGGACATGCCAGGAGGACGCGCCGCGGAACGTCCCAAGGGACGCGCCAGGCGACGTGCCAGGGGACGTGCCAGGGGCACGTGCCGCGGGACGTGCCAGGGGACGCGCCGCGCGACGTGCCAGGTTGACTCGCCAAGGAACGCGCCAAGGAACGCGCCAAGGAACGTGCCAAGATGCAACGTTGAATGTATCGATCTTGATGTACCGTGCCCAGGGCTGTGCTGTTCTGCGCCGTGCTGAACTGCGATGTGCCATGCCGCGATTGTGCTCTATATAGCGCTGTGGACCGAGTCCTCTGTGCATCCGAATCCTGACCGAACTGATCTGGATCTTAAACTCGAGCTGCCTGAGCAGATGGTAGCTGCCCCAGAACTGATCGACAGGGGGGACATGCCAGGCAGACGCGCCGCGGAACGTCCCAAGGGACGCGCCAGGCGACGTGCCAGGGGACGTGCCATGGGCACGCACCGCGGGACGTGCCAAGGGGACGCGCTACGGAACGTGCCAATGGACGTGCCGCGGGACGTGCCAGGGGACGCGCCGCGCGACGTGCCAGGTTGACTCGCCAAGGAACGCGCCAAGGAACGCGCCAAGGAACGCGCCAAGGAACGTGCCAAGATGCAACGTTGAATGTATCGATCTTGATGTACCGTGCCGACGGCTGCGCTTTGCTGAACTGCGATGTGCCATGCTGCGATTGTGCTCTGTATAGCGCTGTGGACCGAGTCCTCGTTGCATCCGAATCCTGACCGAACTGATCTGGATCTCAAGCTCGAGCTGCCTGAGCAGATGGTAGCTGCCCCAGAACTAATCGACAGGGGGGACATGCCAGGCAGACGCGCCGCGGAACGTCCCAAGGGACGCGCCAGGCGACGTGCCAGGGGACGTGCCAGGGGCACGCACCGCGGGACGTGCCAAGGGGACGCGCTACGGACGACGACGACAACGACGACGATGTCTCGAGGGACTCTCTCTGCCCAGGGACGCTTCTCCCGCCCTGTGGCATGTGTTTTCACGCTTCTCTCGCCCTCGGACGTTAGGAACCCATACGTTTTCACGCTTCTCCCTCCCTGGGGCGGTAGGAAACCATCTGTTTTCACGCTTCTCCCCATCGGAGCGTTCCTGGAGCCTCCTGGGCCCTCCGTGTCCCTGGAGAGGGCCAATCTTGGGGCCCCTCGAAAGATCACATTTATAGAACCATATGTAAGACAGACAAATTCGTGCCCCTGGAGAGGGCCAATCTATAGGACCACACGTAATCCTGGAGAGGGCCAATCTATAGGAAGATGCGTGCAAACACACGTATTCGTGCCCGAGGGCCAATCTATAAGTAATGAGAGGGCTCATGTATAGGAATATGCGAAAAACGCACGGATTCGTGCCCCTGGAGAGACCCAGTATATAAGTAATGTGAGGCCCATTTATAGGAATATGCATAAACACACACACACGGATTCGTGCCCCTGGAGAGGGTCAATCTACGGGAACACACATGTAATCCTGGAGAGGGCCAATCTATAGGAAATTGCGTAAAAACACAAGAATTCGTGCCCCTGGATAATTCCAATCTATGGGTAATGAGAGGGCCCATCTATAGGAGCATACGTAAAACACACACGCATGCGTGCCCCTGGATGGGGCCAATCTATGGGAACACACGCATTCCTGGAGAGGGCAAATCTATAGGAGTATGTGAAAAACACATGTATTCGTGCCCCTGGAGAGAGCCAATCTATAGGTAACGAGAGGGCCCATCTATAGGAACATGCGTAAAAAACATATAGATTCGTACCCCTGGATGGGGCCAATCTATAGGCATTACGTAATCCATGCCCCTGACCAAAACGTGTCCCGCACCCTGTGATTTATCGATCGCAATTTCAAAAACCAGCGTTTCGCTAGGGACATCCTCAATTGTTTATTCGCCGGCCCACCTCGACCTCAATATTTATCGCAGAAGAAATTCGCCGGCCCACCTCAAGTCAAACCCGGAGGTAAACCAACTAAAAGAGAACACTGGGTTTATGCCCTTTCCTCCGGGAAAAACTCGGAGGTCCGCGCGGACTTCTCGGATCGGCGTTGGACCCCCCTTCCTGGCGCGCGGAGCGCGCCAGGGGCGGTGCCGGAGACGCCGCCAGGGGTCTCCAGCGCCGATCCGAGAACTCCGCGCGGACCTCCGAGTTTTTATGTTGATGTCATTCTTCGTTCCCCTCATCATGAGGTTATCTCTGGGCTTCTTTGAAAGGGCTCTCTAGTGGGATTTCCGCAGAGCATGCGTCCACGACTTCTGGCATCCTGCAACGCTTGGACGGATGGGGGTGCGTGCTTAAAAAAACGGGGCTACCCTGGGCGTCTTGCAACGAGCGCCATCGTCTGACTGGCGGACCGACGGGCCGCTTGTCATTCAGGGGGTGGCGCCCGCAGTGGAAACGAATACCTTGTAATGGACTTCTGCGGAGGGGATTTGGGACTGGAGGGTGTGTTACAGCATCGGTTGATGCATCTTGGGTTTGCTGTGGTCCTTCTCGTCCTCGTCCTTCTCCTCCTCCTCCTCCTCCTCTTCTATGTCCTTGTATTGTTCGATGATTATCCTCCTCCTCCTCCGCCCTCCTCCTCCTCCTCTTCCGCCCTCCTCCTCCTCCTCCTCTTCCGCCCTCCTCCTCCTCCTCCTTCTCCGCTGCCCTCCTCCTCCTCCTCCTCCTCCTCCTCCTCCTCCTCCTCCTTCTCCTCCTTCTCCTCCTCCTCCTCCTCCTCCTCCTCCTCCTCCGTTCCTCCTCCCCTCTTCCTCCTCCTCCTCCTCCTCCTCCTCCCCCTCCTCCTTTCCTCCTCCTCCTCCTCCTCCTCCTCCTCCCCCCTCCCCCTCCCCTGCTCCTGCCCGCATCCTCCTCGCCCTCCTCCTCCTCCTCCTCCTCTCCTCCTCTCCTCCCCCTTTCCTCCTCCTCCTCCTCCTCCTCCTCTCCCTCCTCCTCCTAGCCGCCCCTCCTCCTCCTCCTCCTCCTCCTCCTCCTCCTCCCTCCTCCTCCTCCTCCTCCTCCTTCCTCTCCTCCTCCTGCCTCCTCCTCCTCCTCCTCCTCCTCCTCCTCCTCCTCCTCCTCCTCCTCCTCCTCCTCCTCCTCCTCCTCCTCCTCCTCCTCCTCCTCCTTCTCCTCCCCGAAGGAGAATCAAACTGATTGGAATCAGAGCTGATGCTGAAGACCCCTTCCAATGCAATATGACTTGTATTGGCTCGCGCGCACCCCTCGAGCACAGCGTGTCTTGAATGGTGTCTGCTGCAAGCGACTCGGCCGGACTTCGCGCGGCATGCGCTCATGGGCCATCTGTTTCGATCCGGGGTAAATCGGTCAGTGGGGCCCGGGCCTCGCCGCTGAGGATCGGGATCGGATACACGATGGTCACTTGAGCGACGCAAAACAGCGCAAGCCGCCCGCGTAGGGTCGCGCGCGAGCGCCCCGGTCTTCAAAGCAGCGCACCTCGTTGGCGGCCCGCGTAAGACACCGTGTAAGGTCGCTGTGCCATCTCGCGCAAGACCTCCTCCTCCTCCTCCTCCTCCCTCCTCCTCCTCCTCCTCCTCCTCCTCCTCCTCCTCCTCCTTCCTCCTCTCCTCCTCTCCTCCTCCTCCTCCTCCTCCTCCACCCTCCTCCTCCTCCTCCTCCTCTCCTCCTCCTCCTCCACCCTCCTCCTCCTCCTCCTCCTCCTCCTCCTCCACCCTCCTCCTCCTCCTTCTCCTCCTTCTCCGCCTCCTCCTCCTGCTTGCCGCGCGGCATGGCCACCCGCCCGCGTGCCCCGCCCTCGCTCCGCGCTGCCCCCGCGCGTCGCCGGCCCGCCGGCGCCCGCGGTGCTGCTGCGCCGGCCTCCCGCGCTGCGCTGGCGCCGCGCCGGCCCGCGGCGAGCGACCCGCGCGTGGCGGCGCCGAGGGCGGCGCGGAGGGCGGGGCCGAAGGCCGCCGAGGGGCGCCGGGGACGGCCGATCGCCGCCGAGGGTCGCCGAGGGCCGTCGTTTTTTGAGGGAAGCCGGGTTAGCGTCGGCGTGGGGTCTGGAAACGACGAGGGATCTGGCTCCAGGGCTCCGCCGAGGTCAGTGGGGGGGGGGGTGGGACACGAGCATCGCGAGCGCGCACAGGAACATCCCACCCCCCACAGGGATTGCCCCCCTCGGGCCATGAAAAATCACGGCGGGAGGTCTTCGGCAATCTGCGGCCTCTGGGGGCCCGCGCCGGGCCTCGCGGGGCCGTCAGAGAAGGGGGCTCGGCATGACGAGCCAGTCTGGGGAGGGGGTCGAGGCCTCAGGGGGCCGAGGGGGGCCGAGGGGCCGCCGATCCCGGGCGACTTTTTACCTTACCTCGGGGCCCTCGTAGATCGACGCGGCGTGACAAATTGCGCAGATAGATTCCTCCTCCTCCTCCTCCTCCTCCTCCTTCTCCCCCTCCTCCTCCTCCTCCTCCTCCTTCCTCGTCCTCCTCCTCTTCCTCCTCCTTCTTCTTCTCCTGCTCCGCCTCCTCCTCCTCCTCCTCCTCCTCCTCCTCCTCCTCCTCCTCCCTCCCCTTCCCCTCCTCCTTCCTCCTCCTCCTCCCTCCTCCTCCTCCTCCTCCCTATTCCCCTCCTCCTCCTCCTCCGTCTCCTCCTCGCTCGTCCTCGCTCTCCTCCTCCTCCCTCCTCCTTTCCTCCCCCTCCCCCTCTCTCCTCATCCTCCTCTCCCTCCTCCTCCTCCTCCTTCCTCCTCTTCCTCCTCCTCCTCCTCCTCCTCCTCTCCTCCTCCTCACTCTCCTCCTCCCCTCCCCCTCCCCCTCCCCCTCTTCCTCCTCTTCCTTCTCTTCCTTTTCCTCGGGTCCTGGGCTCCAGTCGAGTTTTTTGCGATGTTGCATTTTCTCTTGCAGCGTCGGATCTTAGGGATGGCTGCCGGGGGCGGCCGAGGGCCGCCGAGGATCGCCGAGTGCTTACGCTCAGGAGAGGACAAGGAACCGATACTGCTCATACTCGTCTTAGAGATCCCTTGTCGCCACGGCTGGGTTCTCCTCGGAGGTCTGGTCAGAGGTCAGTGCACACCCAAGGGGACGTCCAGTAGTGAGTAGCGGTTTCGGCATCTCTTTGTGCACCCGCCTCTTCGCGTTGTGCTCCCCCTCTTGTCGAATGTCTTCCGGCTCTGGTGCCTCTGAGGCTGAAGATAGGGGAACGAACAATTACATAAACATTACATGTCGGAAGCCCGCGCGGATTTCTTGGATCCGTGCTGGAACCCCCCTCCCTGGCGCGCAGAGCGCGCCAGGGGCGGCGCTGGAGGCGCCGCCAGAGGGCCCCAGCGCCGATCCGAGAAATCCGCGCAGATCTCCGAGTTATTATGTTTATGTCACTGCTCGTTCCCCTCGAAGCCGGGACCAGCGTCCCCCTCCTCCATCCCGCGCCGCTCCGGCGGGAGACCTTCGCCACTTGGGGCCCTCCAGGGGCCTTCGCTGGGCCCCGTGGCCGCCAGGGAACGGCGCGGGCTGCAGAGCCGATCCCGGGGCAGGGGTTCAAGCCCAGACATGCGACGTCAGGATTTTTTTTTTCAGGGCGGGGTCCTTGGAAGGCCCGACCCTTGTCCTGGGACCGGTTTTTCGCGCCCCGAGTCGTTTCTGGACGGCCCCGAGGCCCGGCGAGGGCCCCCTGGGGCGGAAAATTGCCCAAGACCTCCCGTCCTGATTCAGGAGGGGACAAAACACACACAGACACACTTAATCGTCGATCCCTTGGAAAATATAGGAAAATATGGGAAGTGGGGGGAAGACAAAAATCTAGGAAATACGGGAAGATATGGGGAATCCTGTGATTTGTGTCTATCTATTTGTGTGCCCTGGGGCCCCTTCGCTGATTTCTGTACGACGCGATCCTGTCTGGGGAGCTCTGAGCGTCCGCGCCGCGTGGCAGCCGCGGCGTCGGGGGGGCGCCGAGGGCCGCCGAGGGCCGCCGAGGCGCACGCGGCGCGGCGCCGGCCCGCGGCGAGCGGCCGGTACCTGGCGGCGCTGAGGGCCGTGCCGCGGGGGTCCGTGGTGATGTGGAGGGCGATCAATGTCGGAGGCCTAGAGATTGACACCAACACCAAGATCGGCGGTGTGCCTCCCCCGAGGGAAGACGATCCCGATCTCGGTGATGGTGGTAAGATTCTGGCTTCCAAGGTGACCGAAATATTACCACCAGCACCGAAATCTTGGATCATCTTCCCCTGGTAGAGGCACCCCCCCTGTGCTGATGTTGGTGCCAATTTCCAGGCCTCCAACAATGGAGAGGAAGCGTGTTGGCAACTGATTTCCAGAGGTCTAGAACATGTTTCGAACATGTTTTACAGGTCTAAAAGAACATGTTCAAGCATTTCCCAGGACGTTTTTCCGACACTTCAAGCACATTCGTTCATTCGGTGATACGACTGTTAGGGTGTCCATGGTCGTGGCATCCGCAACCGTAGTGACGGCCGCGGGCCGATGCAGCCAAGCTGCAGTCGGGCCCGTCCCTCTACCCAGACCCCCTCGGGTAATGAAAAATCATGACGGGAGGTTTTTCTGTATTTTCAGCCTCGGGAGGCCCGTACTACGCCTCGGGACCGTCGAAAAACGACTCAGGGCGAGAAACCGGCCCCGGGGAATGGGTCGAGACCTCTCCGAGTCGACGTCATGAAAAAATCATGACGTCGGGGGTCTGGCTTACAGGAGGAATGTTCAAAAATAGTCAAAGAAAAGAGTCTGGGGACGAGTTTTGGATTATGTTTGGCTACTTTAGAGAATGTTTGGGCTGTTTGTTATATGTTTCGCTCAAGATCCGCCTGTGGGAGGACATGCCCGGCCTACGCCCAGCATTGTTTCCGACCGGCAGGAAGGGTGGGATGCGTTGGAGGATTTGGGTTTGATTCGTCGTTTCTTTCCGTTGTTGCTTTTGTTGTTGTTTTTTGTTGCTGTGTTTTCGTTTTCTTGTTTTGTTTTGCTTTTTCGGCCTCTTGGGTTTGTTTTCGAGCACCATTCGGTGTGAAAGCGGATACGGCCGCCAGCTGGATCCCGGGAGGGCTCTGGGGACCGATGTGAGCGGATTGTGTTTTTTCCCGCCTTCTGGGCTGATCTTCCCGAGGCCCATCCAGTTCGGACTTTCTTGCCGGCTCCAACGTCGATGCAGTTTTTTTGTCAGTATCGGGCGAACGTTTCGTCCCCTGCGGGGCTCT
>CAUYUJ010007905.1:0-43654 GCA_963575745.1 Prorocentrum cordatum
TCCTCCTCCTCCTGTCCCTCCTCCTCCTCCTTCTCCTCCTCCTCTTCTTTCTCCCCCTCCACCTTCCTCTTCCTCTTCCTCCTCCCTCCTCCGTCCTCCTTCTCCTCCTACTCCTCGTAATCCTCGCCCTCACATTCCTCCTCCTGCCCCTCCTCATTTTCGTCTCCCACGGAGCCGCGCGCAAAGAAGTGCGGCGGTGGCTAATATGTCGAGCGTGGCGTGTACGCGTGTGAATCTCCACGGACACGTCGTATGGACCCAACGTCTAAAAAGAGGAGGGGAGACGGGGTGAAGGAGAAGGAGGACCAACTGGCGGAGGATGAGAAGGAAGCTGCTGGATAAGGATATTGGGATTCCGAGGCTAGGGTAGGGGGGAGTCCGCTGATGAGCGGTCGCGCGCAAGCTCCCTCGTCATGTCCATCCTCACATAATGATCCGTCTCCTCTTTCTCCCGCTATGTTCCTTCTCCTTTCCTCCTCCAGAACTGACCCTCACTACGTACATCGCTGGATTCCTATATCCCCCCTCCTGTTCGTCCTACTCCTCCTCCCCGCTCTCTTCCTCCTCCACCTCATACTCACCATCATCATCGTCATTATAACCATGGTCATCGTCATCATCATCATCAGCAGCAGCAACATCATCATAATCATCATCATCATCATCATCATCATCATCATCATCATCATCATCATCATCATCATCATCATCATCATCATCATTTTCATCGTCGTCGGCGTTATCGTCATCGTCATCACCAGCAGCGTCATCACCTTCATCATCAGCATCATCATCACCACCACCAGCACCACCCACATCATCAGCGTCGTCATCGTCATCGTCATCATCACCATCGCCACCATTACCACCACCGCCATAATCACCATCGTCGTCATCATCATCGTCGTCGTCATCAGCACCATCATCAGCAAACGTCATCCGCATCGTCAGCATCATCAACATCAGCATCATCATCTCCCTCATCCTCATCAGCATCGCCATCACCATTACCATCATCCGCATCAGCATCGCCATCATCATCGTCGTCGTCGCCATCGTCATCGCATCGTCATCGCCATCGCCATCGTGAACACATCATCTCTTAGTACAGTTTCAACTTCCACAGGCCTCGTCAACCATTAACTGATACGCTCTTCAAAATCGAAGCGCTCGCTAGTTCGAACACTTGTCAGAAAACGTTTTCTTCAATGTTGTGAGGGTATTGCGGGATTTCGGGCACCCCTGTGTCTGTACCAAATATCTCATGCCAACATTGAAGTGACACCGACCACACAAGCACCGAAAACAATAACCGTCAACGTATGTGCGACGAGTCCTGTTCGCTTGTAGGCGTCAAGCTCGCTTCCATTCGCTGATGCTCATTGCGTTCTAGTCCGCCTAGCGGGAGGGCTCTCGCGAGCTCAGTCCCTCGGGGTCCTGCGTGACTGCGCGCATGGACATTGCCATCCAACCGCACCCTTGAACCAATGATAGCATCGAGCGCAGTTCCTCCTCTGGGATGCCCTCTCGTACGCCCCCCGCCTGCGCGCTTCTTCCCCCCCCCCCCACCACTCGTTGTGCAACAGGCGCATCCCACGAGGGGTCGTGGCCCTGGCTAACGCTGCGCTCAGACCGCGCGGGGGGGGGGAGGTTCTTCACGTCTCGCGGATCCCCACCCGCTCACACCGAGCGATCGACCTCTGCGTGCTTCTGGTCGCGCCGCCGCGCCATTTTGGCTGCGCCTACCTGCTGGTCGCCACCGGGATTTCCAACGCCACCGGGTTCGGGAGCATCGGTTCTGGCTCTCCTTCTGAGTGGCTGCCCGCTCGCTCGCTTCGCTTGCCTTTCTTTTCCTGCTGCCTAGTCGCGGCCCGACCAGTGTTCGGACGGCTTTCGACCCGCCTCGCGAGCCTGTTAACCAAAAAAGAAACCCCACCCGCCCATCCAGCAACAATCCGTGCGTGGACAGGTAAATCCAACAGCAGGTTTCACCCCAGCATCCTCATCACCGTCGCCAAGGCCATCGCACGTACACGTCGTTCATTTCTAATCGTGCTCATTTCTTATTCTGCTCGTTTCTAATTGTTCCTGGCCCCCTAGTGGCCACGAAGACGCCCAGGATGGAACAATTAGACATGAGAGGATCTTGGCCCAAAAAAAATTCAAAGAACTTTCGAATGCTTAGAGACGAACAATCCGTGCGTGGACAGGGACATCCAATAGCAGGTTCCAACCCAGTATCCTCATCACCGTCGCCACGGCCATCGCACGTAGTTCCTCGCGGATGTGCTCTCGCACACGCTTCGATTACGCGCCACCTCCCCCCCCATCACCATTCGTTATGCCCTGGCCGCCCCTGGCCACGCTCCGCCCGAACTGCGGGGTGGGAGGAATTCTCGACTCTTCGCGTGTCCCCACTGGTGGCCCAGACGACGCCTTCCGCTCCCTGACCGTTGCCTCGGAGCCGCCGACCAAAACAAAGTGTCCCCACTGGTCTCGCTTCCGGTCCGCTTAGGTGCCGCTTAGGCCTCCGGTTTGCCGGCGCGTTAGGCAATTAGGTTCGCGCGTAGCCCGCCCGTCCCGTTTGACGCCGCCTGCGCCTTCGCTTGCGGCTGCGACAAAAAGATGTCCCCACTGGTAGGTTCCGCCCGTAGCCCGGATCGACCCTTGACGCCGCCTGCGCCTTCGCTTGCGGCTGCGACGGAAAAGTGTCCCCACTGGCCCATCCAGCAACGATGCCCAGGAGAGTTGCCTTCACCAGGGAAAGGAAGCAGCATGCAGTGGAATAGAGAGCTGGGGAAGCCGTTGGGCCGAAATTCTGGACCAGCTTAAGCCCATCCCTCCATCCTTCCGCCTCTTCCTGCACTCCTCCCCACTTCTCGTTACCCCACCGCTCCTTTCAACTTCTCCGCACCCCTACGGCTCCTCCCAACTCCTTCCCGTTCCTTCTCGTTCCTACCTGCTCCACTTCCTTCCACGATTCCCTGATTTCTCAGCCAGTTCTCCTACTCTGCTCCGTTCCTCCCCGCCCTGCTCCACTGGTGCTGTGTCGTGGAGGTGAGCCGATCACCTCAGGAATCCCTGAGGAATACTTTTAGGAATCCTCCGGAATTCTTCCGGAATCCTTCGGGGCTGTGGGGCTAGGTGGTCCCTGATGGGTGCCTTGCTCGCCCTGTCTGCTGGCTGGTAGAGTGATGGTTCTGGTGGCAGAGGTGCTGGGTCGATTGGTTCGTAGTTTAAAATTAGTTAACCACCCGCTGCTGTGGCGGGTCGTCCCCAGTAGCGCTTGCTGTCGCTGCACAGCTAGCCCTTGACCGGGGTGCTACTTATCCGACTGGGCGGGTGCCTCGTCGGCCTTGGCGTGGGCAGAGGCTGCGGCTGCAGCTCCGTGTCTGGCTGCGCTGTCCCTGCCGCCTCCATGTGGGCCGCAGCGTCGCACAGATGTTGTGGATAGGCTCGCGTCCGCTGCCTAGTGTGCGACGAGGGGCGTGGCGAGTTCCGAAATCGCAGCACTAAACTTACCCAGGGACCTCTGCCGTAACATCTGCGTACCCTGGCTCCCAGTGGTCCGTGCCGCAGGCACCCTTCCCCCGTGCGGATGCTGGACGTCTATACGATCCCGTGCCCCACGCACACTGCCGCACAGAGAAGCATTGCCCTCCAGTGCGGGGTGCCGTAGGCGTGCAGACGCGAATCCAGGACCCAGTCGTGGTGGTCCAAGCACTGACAGAGGAGAGCATGCGCAGGGCGGAGCTACACGCTGCTTGAGTGGCCAGCTGCGTCGTCGATGTTGGCTTGGTGGGTCTCGGTCCGTGGGGTCGGTCTGTTGGCGTCGGTCGCTTTGGCTGGGCCGTTCTGCGTGGAGAGGTCCCTGTAGGCAAGGATGGTTCGACGTCCTGGTGGATCGTCGTGGCCCCGTCGGAGGCCGTCACGAGAGTGACGCAGGCGGCGAGGAGGGTTGGCCAGATAGCAGCGCGGCTGTGGGTGGCGCAGGCTGCTGAGGTTGCCCACGTCGCCTGTCCGTCGGCGGCAACAACTTCGTCCCCGTGGCCTGGTGGCCAATGGACCTCGTCGTAGGCCTGGTGGCACTTAACCGTGTCGCCGGCTGCCGCGACTTCCCTGGCCCAGTACAAGCAACAGAGGAAGCCCCTGCACATACCTGCCTTTATGAAGACGCCGAAGGGGAAGTCCAGCGCAGTGAGGGCCGTGCTGTCTGGGGAGGCATCCCAGGTGTCCGTCACCGTCACCGTTGTGCCACTGCCATGGGCGAATTTGGGCGATTCCCTCGGTTGGCGTCGCTGCTGGTCGTGGTCTGTTGGTGTCGGGCTCGTCGGGTTGCATCGCTCCCGTCGCGGACACGAGTGTCGTCACAGCGATTGGCCAGGTGATGGCCGAGAGACTCGTGCATCGCTGGTGGCACCATCGTGCTGTCGGCGGTGGCTTTCCCGTCTGAGCTGCACGGCACAGACCGATCTCTCGCTGGAGCTGGCTGTGCTCGGCCAGGCCTCTGGATGGGGCCGGGCATGGCCGTGGTGGTGCCCTCTGGATGGAGCCGGGCGTGGCCGTGCCGGTGCCCCTGCGCGCGGTCGTCCTGCTGGGTGCGCCGGGGCAGGCGCGCAGCGTGCCCCTGACGGAGGGAGAGAGAGAGAGAGAGAGATACACACACACACACACACACACACACACACACACACACACACACACACACACACACACACACACACACACACACACACACACACACACACACACACACACACACACACACACACACACACACACACACACACACACACACACACACACACCACACACACACACACAGCACACACACACACACACACACACACACACACGCGCGCGCGCACACACTTTTTTGATGCGCGGGTCGAGAGCGCACCTCTTCCGGTCGAAGCCAAGCGGGCCGCGCGAACCTTGAATTAACAAAGAGGGAGCGAGGAAGGACCGCGCGCACGCACACACACACACACATAGAGAAAGAGAGAGACAGAGACACAGGCAAGCACGAGCACAAAAGACATGGCAGGCCTCCACGGCGTCCGCGTCGGCCCCGGGCCTCTTCGGCCGGCCCCTCCGCTTCCGCCCCGAGCGGGGGGCTGCGGCGGCCTTGGGGGTGGGGGGGGGGGCGCGAGCGCCAGCGGCGGCCGCCGCAGGTGGCGGCGGCAGGAAGAGCCCTCCAGGGGATCGAGGATGGAAGCGCTTCCCCAGACGAGAAGAGCCAGGAGTAGGAGAATGAGAGGGGGGATGAGGAGGAGGAGGAGGAGGAGGAGGAGGAGGGAGAGGAGGAGGAGGAGGGAGGAGGAGGCGGCGGAGGAGGCGGAGGAGGAGAGGGAGGAGGGCTGAAGAGGGGGAAGGCGAGGGCGAGGAGGGAGTGAGAGGAGACGAACCAGCACAAGGGGACTAAGCAGCTCAGAATCGGGGAGGAGAAGTGCCCCCCGCCCCCAAAGCAGAGCGGACTTCTGCAGGCGAGGCTGCGCCGCGGCGTGCGACGGGGGGCAGCGCCACGGCGGCCGCCGAGGCGCCGGCGGCAGGATCATGGACACATGTACAGTGGAGGCCAGTTCACAAGAAAACTTCCACAAGAAACCAAACCCTGAGACCCCAGCACGTCCATTGATTTTTGGAACGGGAGAGTCACGCTGTCCATCCATCGAAACCCAAGAAACCCAGGGCACCCTGGAGCCATGCAGGGTGTTTCTTGGCATGGGCCTCCACTGTAGTCGGACGGGCCGAGCGCCCCGAGAAAAGAGGCACGCGGCCGCATGCGCGTCCAGCTCCCGTCCCGGGCCGGCCGGGTCGGGCAAGGCTGCTTTGGAAACGCCCTGGACCGTTTCGTAAACGCCAACTGTCGGGTCCGGGGGGCTTTGCCTCCCTTGGATGTAGACTGCGCCGGTATGGGCACTCTGCGAAGCCAGATGCCAAGGGCGAGCAGAGGCGGGCGGGCAGCCCGACCAAGGGCAGGCAGGCGGGCAGCCCGCCGAGGGGCGAGCAGGGGCAGGCGAGCAGAGGCAGGCGGGCAGCCCGACGAACGGGCAGCAGCCCCACGGCTTTCCGCTGGCTTCCGCCGGCAGGCCCGTCGCCGTTCCACGGCGCCCGCCCGCCCGCCGCCGGCGCCGCCCGCCCGCTGCCGCCGGCCCTCTTGCCGAGGCCGAGGCCGAGGCCCTCTCTTCTGCAGCGCGCTCCGCACGGGGCTCACGAGGGCCCGACCCTTCCTCCTCCTCCTCCTCCCTTCCTCCTCCTCCTCCTTTTCCTCCTCTCTCCTCCTCCCTCCTCCTCACTTTTTCCCCTCTCCTCCTCCTCCTCCCTCCTCCTCCTCCTCCTCCTTGCCTCGTCCTCCGCCTCCTCCTCTCTCTCCTCCTCCTCCTCCTCCTCCTCCTCCTCCTCTTCCTCCTCCCCCATTCCTTTTCCTTGAAAAACAACTTCTCCCCGTCGCACCCCGAGGCCAATTTTTAGGGCGGGCCGGGCGTTTCGCCTGAGACTTCCTCACCACTTACGACTCTGAAGCTTTAAAAGTGGCAGCCGCTTCGCGGATGGGGAGCGGGTGGTTTTCAAATGTTGCTCTCGCCTCAGCGCCGCGCACAGTCGTTTTAAACATTTTGCATATGGCCTTAGCGCCGCGCGCATTCGTTTCCAAAAACTGCAAAATCTTCACGGATTGAGGGCGGGTCGTTTTCAACATGTGGCTCTCGCCTTAGCGCCGCGCATATTCGTCTTGAACATTCGCAAGAGTTTCACGGATTGAGGGCGGGTCGTTTTCAAAATGTGGCTCTCGCTTTAGCGCCGCGCACATTCGTTTTCAAAAATTGCACGCGTTTTACTGATTCCCATGATCGACGTACCAGAAATGGCGTTTTGGAAGAATTCAAGATTACTACGCGGGTGCACCTGTTATGTTGATTCGCTCTGTTGGATTCCCAAAAGTGGCGTTCTGTCACGGTTCCAGATCGTCAAGACGCAGCAATCAGGTTGATCTGTGGCGTTGAAATCCCGAGAACAATGTTTTGGCATGCTTCAGGGTCTTCAGAGGGTTGCCTTCCAACGAGGCAGTTCCCTCAATGGAAATGAACCGTGGCAGGGGCCTGCGAAGAGGGAGCTTGGACCGAGGGTTAACTCCAACATCGTTGATGACTCTTGGGTTTACACTGGTCCTCCTCCTCCTCCTCCTCCTCCTCCTCCTCTCCTCCTCCTCCTCCTCCTCCTCCTCCTCCTCCTCCTCCTCCTCCTCCTCCTCCTCCTCCTCCTCCTCCTCCTCCTCCCCCCCTCCTCCCCCTCCTCCTCATCTCCGTGCTCCTCCTCCTCCTCCTCCTCTTCCTCCTCCTCCTCCTCTGCTTCCCCGTCCGAGCAAGGGGGAGGGAGGCAGAGGGGAGGGGCGGGGACTGTAGCCGTGTCGCCCCCCCGCAGGGGCCCGCAGAGCGGCCCCCCCCCCCCCCGCAGGAGCGGGGGCCGCGGAGAGACGCCGGGGCGGAAAGGCTCAAAGGCTCAGTCCTTCGGAGGCCTGGGGCCCTCGAGGCTCAGGTTGGGCATGTCCTCCTACAGGCGGATCTTGGAAGAGGCGCAAAACAAGTAGTCGAACAAACGTCAGACATGGCCAGAGCAGAACGAAAAACGTCACCGGGCTACTTTTTTGGAGCCATTCTTCCTGCGCGCTCCTCCTGTGGATGGGGCACGCCCGACTTGACTCGAGCCCCGACTGCCTGACTCCTGTCCCGGGGCGTGCCCAGGCCAAGGCTTCGGTGCGGATCCAGCCGCACTGGCGCGATGCCACCATGTTGAGGTCCAAGAGGAGGTCCCAAGAGGTCCTCCGCCCTCGATCCAAGGAGGCCCCAAGAGGTCCTCCACCCTCGAGCCTCGAACCCCGATGTCTGGGACGGCACGGCCCCGCTCTTTCGGACGTCTGGGCCTGCCTCCCCCCAGGCAGTCCCAAGGAGGGTCACCACAGGGGCTCGCCATTTCCTCGAGGGGGGCGGCCCCTGAGGAGCCCTTGCGCCCCCCAGAACCTCCCAAGACGCTCAAACGTCCAGCATCCCACCCTTGATCTTTTTTATGTTTTTTCCCGCGCCAGAGAACCCAAACTCCATGAATCACCACGCGAGCGAGCAATCTAATGACATCCGATGGCACCGGTGCCCACCCTTGATCTTCGTTGAACCTCGATCCTGAAGAGCTGGCGGTACCCCTTAGTGGTGGCCCCCTGGAGGCCGCCGAAACTGCGGAAAGACGCGCCGTGGTTGAAAAACACATCTTGGGGCCCCGACCTTCGGCGCCAATGTTTGTCAGTGCTGCGTCCCCTAGAGACCCCGACCCCTTCCTCGGCGCTTCATCCTGGGTCGCTACACTTGGTCATACCTGGGCCTGGCGAGGCGCCCCAGCAGGCCGAGAATCCAGAACGTCACTCCGATGGTAGGACCCCGAATGTGGTTCTGCTAAACTATGGTGAGGGCATTTTTTTTTATCTCTGTAGGCCCTGCGCGCGCGCAGGGGGTTCATGCATGCATTCAGGAAGAGGGGGCGGCAGGCCGAGGCTACCCGCGCGCCCACACGGCCGCCAGCTGCGCCTCCAGGTCCATTAGGAGGGCTGACGTCGCGCCTCGGAGCTCGTCCGATGCCGACCGCCATTGGCCCGAGGCCTTCACGGGCGCGGTCGGGCTCGGCTCCGAGTGGCGCTCCCGCAGGTCATCCGCCGAGAGGTCCACGCAGGCGTCCTGCTCAGCCACGGCCTCTGCAGCAGCCACACTGCTGTTCGTGCCCTCGGACGCCTGCGGCAGCACCTCGCCACCAGCAGCCTCGGACAGCCCGATGGGCTCCGAGGTGCCTGCAGTGCCGCCGCTCAGGGCGGCCTCCTGGGCGAACCTGGGGCTCCAATCGTGGTCTGGCCATGGAAATCACCGCCGCCCTCACGAGATAAGGAATCCCCCAGGGTCTGAAGCTTCCTTAGTACATTCCTTAACCAACACCCTCACCTTATGGCGACGTCATGATCAGGGAAATAGTCGTCATGTAAGAGATCTGGGCCAGCTTCCAGGAAGCTCCTTGAAACAAGCCTGGGCCAATTTCTGCTGTTAGCAATGGGGGGCGAACGTAATCAAACAACTGGGCCAACTTTCCGGCAAGCTGGCTAAGAAACACTGGCCCAGCTTTCCGGGAGGAGGTATCTTAATCATATGCTCGGCCGTGCTCTGACAACGCACTTCGTCGTCCTCCTCGTCCTTATCCAGTGCGCGGAGCAAGCCGTTCGGACGTGTCCGTGCCACTCGCCGGTCAAGCCGCCTCCGGTTAGTAACATGAGACACGAGCCCCATAGGGAGGGGCTCCCGCTAGGGACTTCCTTGAAATTCACTCTCACACGGGGCTCCCGCTCGAGACTTCCTGTACATGCCGGTCTCAGGAGCCCAGAAATGACGACAGCTAAAGGGTTCCGATATCCCGCTCGGACTTAAAAAGCATGGAGTGGGGCCTCCACAGGGAAGGGCTCCCGCTCGAGACGCCCTCGCGACTCACTCAAACACGAGGCTCCCGCTCCAGACTTCCTCAACATTCAGCCCTCAGGAGACCAAAAGTGAAGGCTGTCACAGGGTTCCGAAAACTCGCTCGGATCAAAACGTGAAGTTAGGACCCCATACGGCGGGGCTCCCGCCCGAGTTCCCCGCGATTCGCTCACATATAAGGCTCCCGCTCCAGACTTCCTCAATAGTCAAGCCACGGGAGC
Source organism: Prorocentrum cordatum (assembly GCA_963575745.1). Lineage (NCBI taxonomy): Eukaryota > Dinophyceae > Prorocentrales > Prorocentraceae > Prorocentrum > Prorocentrum cordatum. The sequence goes on from CAUYUJ010007905.1 coordinate 9,728, forward strand.
CCTGAAATGACGAGTGCTGAAAGACTACGAAACCCCGCTCGGATTGAAAACATGAAGTGGGGACCTCATAGGGAAGGGCTCCCACTCGAGACTCCCCCACGGTTCGCTCACACGCGAGTCTCCCGCTTCTGTTTCTCCATAGACATGCCTCAGGAGCCCGAAGGTGATGACAGTTGCAGGGTTCCAGTACCCCGCTCGGATTAAAAACATGAAGTGGGTACCCCGTAAATAGAGAGACGCTCCCGCTCGAGCCTTCCTCGCTTTTCACTCACAGACGAAGCCCCCGCTCAAGACTTCCTCAGTATTCAAACCTCACGAGACCAAGAGTGACGACAGCTACAGAGTTCTGATACCCCGCTCGGCATGAAAAACATCAAGTGGGGATCCCGTAAGGAGGGGCTCCCACTCGAGACTCCCCCGTGATTAACTCACACACGAGGCTAACCCTCGAGGCTTCCTGTATGTGCCGGTCTCAGGAACCCAGAAATGACGACAGCCAAAGGGTCCGATACCGCGCTCGGATTTGTAAATATATATATATATATATATATATATATACATATATATATATATATATATATATATATGTGAAGTGGGGCCTCCATAAGAAAGGGCTCCCGCTCGAGACTTCCCCGAGACTCGCTCACACACGATGCTCGCTCCAGCAATCCGCAATATTCAGCCCTCAAGAGACCAAGAGTGACAACGGTTACAAGGTTCCGATACCCCGCTCGCATTAAAAACATGGGGTGGGGACCCCATAGGGAGGGGCTCCCACTCGAGACGTCCTCGCGATTCACTCACGCACTAGGATCCCGATCGAATCTTCCTCGCGATTAGTGTGTGTGTGAGTGTGATTGAATGTGTGCGAACGTGTGCGATGATGATGCGGATGATGATGATACTGATGATGACGACGATGAGGATGCTGAAGACGCAGATGAATGTGAAGATGAGTATGCAAATGAATATGACGATGAAGATGCAGATGACTAGGAAAATTAACAATGCTGATGATGACGACGACGATGATGATGGATGTTATGGTGATGGCGATTATGATGGTGATGCATTGTGATGATGATGCTGCTGCTGATTATGATGATGATGGTGACGATGATGCTGATGCTGGTGGTGGTGATGCTGATGCTCACGTCCTCAAGATGCGTGTGCGAGCGCGTGGGAGAATGCGTACGTATGCGTGTGATGGTGATGGTGTTGGTGTAATGGTGAGTGTGAAAACATGATGTGGTGATGATGGCCGGTGATCATGATGGGATGATGATCGTGGTGCTGCTGCTGCTGTTGTTGCTGCTGCCGCTGCCGCTGATGATGATGATGATGATGACGATGATGATGATGATGATGATGATGATGATGATGATGATGATGATGATGATGGGGATGATGATGATGATGATGATGATGATGATGATGATGATGATGATGATGATGATGATGATGATGATGATGATGATGCTGATGCTGATTGATGCTGATGATGATGATGCTGATGATGCTGATGATGCTGATGATGCTGATGCTGATGAGGATGAGGATGAGGGATGAGGATGAGGATGAGGATGATGATGATGATGATGATGATGATGATGATGATGATGATGATGATGATGATGATGATGATGATGATGATGATGGCCTGATGGCGATGACGGGTGTGAAAGGAAGTGGGGAGCAGCGGGTGAGGCGCTCGTTCCTGCGCGGGGGGGGGCCAGAGAAAACAAGACCCCCCACTCAGGATGTGGAGGAACACGTCCGCAGCGAGTTGCCCGCGACTGGGGAGCCCTGGGTGGGCACACCCCCGCCCCTGCCGCCCGCCGCCCGCCGCCCGCCTCGGCGCCGAGAGGCAACGGCGGGACACCTCCGCACCGACCCGCTCGGCGAACGGCGGCGCGCCGCGGGGGAAGCGCGAAGAGGGGGCCGCGGGCCTCCTCGGCGGGCCGCGGGGCCTCTCGGACGAGGCCCTCGCGCCTTCCTGGGAAGCGCCGCCCGCGACCCCGGAGGAGGAGGAGGAGGATGAGGAGGAGGAGGGGGAGGGGGAGGGAGGGCGGGAGGGAGGGAGGAGGAGGAGGGAGGAGGAGGAGGAGGAGGAGGAGGAGGCGCAGGAGGCGCGGAGGAGAGAGGAGCAGAGGAGGGCAGGAGGAGGAGGAGGAGGCAGCGGAGCCTTCTGCGGAGGCCCGCCTCCTCGGGCCTCTTCCCCCCCCCGCGGGGGGCGCGCCGCCGAGCACAGGGCGCGCGGGAGGCCCGGGGGGGGGCTGCCGCCCCCCGCCGCCCGCCCGCCCCTCTCCTCGCGCGGCGGGCGGGCTCAAAGTGCCGAGAGCGCACGTCGCCCGCGGCACGGCTGCCGCTCGGCGCTGGCGCCGCCTTCCTTCGCACGACTCCCCAGGCGTGCCTGCGTTATTAGGGGGCCACGTGCGAACCCTACCCCTACCCCCCCCCCGATTTCCCAGGGGGAGTGTGGGGTTCAACGTCGCCCGCGGCACTGCGGCAATGCTCGGCGCTGGCGCCGCCTTCCTTCGCACGACTCCCCCCCGCGCGTGCCGGCGTTGCAGTCAAGAACCCTAAGAAGGACGCGCGGTGAGGACGCAAGACCCCGCCCTCGCAGAAACACCCCGCCACATGGCCGAAGGACGCCGCCCGCCCCAAGGGTACCCTGACAAGCGGGCAAGCGAAAGAGGCCAAGGACGAGACGCAAGAGCAAGGAAGAGCAAGGACGCAAGGGCACCCTAAGCAAAGTCGCGCGTCCTTATTCGGGTTTTTGACTGTATCCCCAGGTGGGCGACGAAGAGAAAAGGCTCCTGCGCGGGATGAGGCAGCGACCCCACGGCATGGCGTGCGGCGCCCGCGAGCCGCGCCAGCGTGGCACCACGCGTGGAGAACGGGGCGCTTCCGCGCGGCCGCACGCGGGCAGCTGACGCGCCAGTGTCGGTGTAGACGGTCCCATTTTGGGGCGTCGCTGAGTTCTTGTCGATGCGCCGTGAGGCAGGGCGTGGCTTTCGTCGTCGTCGCCCGCCCCCCCCCTTGAGCAGGGACCGACCGACCTGGCATTCCTATAGGCCTAGCACGACATGTTCTTGGAACCCAGAAATGCTCCAACTACAGAAACATGATTCCTAGAACACAAAGCCGATTGCCTAAGACAAGAAGAAGGTCTCGACCAGGAATGCTCCAACCAGACTTCGTGCAGACCACAGAAGGTGGTTCTTGGAACATTCTTTCGTGGACCTATAAGCAAGCCAGGACGCTTCGCCGCTGCTCTGCCTGGGTGAATAGATCCTCCCCCTTGGGTCAGTAGATCCCCGAGGGGGGATCTACTGATCCGGGTCAATCCAGACCTGGGTCAATCACCTCGCGGGATGCTGCTAGATCCTGAAAGATCCTGCGCCCAAACTTGGGTCTGGCTGTGCGGGATCGTGAAAGATCCGGCGCTCTGGCTGACCCCCGTTTGCATTGATCGGCTACACGTACGAGCGACCCTGGGCAAGGATGACCTTCGGTGCGCCACGCAACTAACGGGGGACGCGGGGTGGCCGGATCCAGGCGCGCAAGCTGCCGCTGCCGCCTCGCGTCCAGCCATCGGGGGACCCCATTGGGCCCGCTCTAGAGGTCACTCAGGCGACAGGTCACGCTTACGTGTAGTCGAATTGACCCCCGTCGGGGATCTTCTGACCCGGGTCGGTCAGGCCTTGCAGAATCCTGCAAGATCCTGCGCCCAAAAACCTGGGTCAACCAAAGGCTCCTGCGAAGGATCCTGCAGGATCCTGCACCCAAAAGCCCGGGTCACTGCGACCCTGGCCCTGCAGGATCCTGCAAGGTCGGGCGCTCTGGCTGACCCCCGTTTACATTGACCCCCGTCTCAAGTCGGGCGTTGGCAGGGCTGGGTTGAATGGGACTTGGTTTAGTGATGTGTACTGCGGGACGCCCCCCCGCCCCATTCCACTAACCGGAACTGCCGTCACCCGAAAAAACGCCAGCTGCGACAGACCTGGTTTAGTGATTCTCGCCAATATACCTCGGGGCTGTGGGGCCCTACTACTGACCGGGTCCCCTGACCTGGCCCTGGCTCCTGATCCGCCGTACTTTGGATGATTTTCCGACCTAAAATTGTGTCGGAAATCGACGCCACAGGAGCCTCAAGGGCGGAAATCGACGCTCAAAGGGGCCTTAAAAGTAGGGCGGAAATTTCCGCCCTACTTTCGAAATCGCCCAAAGTAGGGCGGATCAGGAGTCAGGGGGGGCCCTGGCTATACCCGATCAAGGCTCCCGACCCCGTCTCTTGAGCCCCCCCCCGGCCTCGGCCTCGTCGCCGGCGCTCTCGCCCGCGCCGCCCTCGCCGGCGCTGCTCTCGCCAGCGGCCGGCACCTGCCCCAAAGAATAAGGAGAGGGTGGGGGGAGGCGGGCGCCTGCGCGGCGCTTCCGATCCGGGCGCTGCTGCTGCTCCTCCTCCTCCTCCTCCTCCTCCGCCTCCTCCTCCTCCTCCGCCTCCTCCTCCTCTTTCTCCCTCCTCATCCTCCTCTACCTCCTCATCCTCCTCCTCTTCCTCCTCCTCATCATCATCATCATCATCTCCTCCTCCTCCTCTTCCTCCTCCTCCTCCTCCTCCTCCTCCTCCTCCTCCTCATCATCATCATCATCATCATCATCATCATCAGCATCATCATCAGCATCATCATCATCATCATCCCCCTCCTCCTACTCCTCCTGTCCCCACATCCTAAGTGGGGTTCTTGTTCCCCCCATCATAAGTCGGGTTCTTGTTATCCACATTCATAATGGGGTGTTTGTTCCCCACTCTCTCGACACCCCGCGCAGGAACCCCTCACCCCTCCCTCTCTTATTCATCACACCTCCTCCTCCTCTTCCTCCTCCTCATCATCACCATCATCAGCATCATCATAGTCGTCATCATCAGCAGCAGCATCATCACCATCATCAGCATCATCTTCATCATCAGCATCATCATCTGCATCTTAATCATCACCATCACCATCACCATCACCATCATCATCATCATCATCATCATCATCATCATCATCATCATCATCATCATCATCATCATCATCATCATCATCACCGTCACCATCATCATCACCAACACCACCACCACCATCATCAGCACCAGCATCAGCATCAGCATCAGCATCAGCATCATCATCATCATCATCATCATCATCATCAGCATCATCATCCCATCTCCTCCCCTCCACCATCCACCTCCCCTATCTTTGAAATGTTGGCAGGAGGTTGACCAGGCTTGACTTTCCAAGGGGGGGTAGCGGTTCCAGGGCCTGGGTAGGGCCCCGAAAGCCCGAAGGCGACGAACAGGCTCAGGACCCCATGTCCCGAAGGACACCTCTCTTCATGGTGGAGTGCCCTCTCCTCCGGCGTCGCACGCCTTGTCTTCGGCGCGGGCCCCTTGGGGAGGGGATGGCGAACTCTTCCACAGGGCCGGCGTGTCATCCGGAGGAAGTAGTGAACGGCCCCAGGGCCAGGAGACGGCCTCCCAGGGCTGAGCTCGTCCAACAAGCGCCCGTCGCGGCCTGGACACGAGGGCGGAGGGGCGGAGCTCGGGCCAGAGGAATCCTGACTCCGGACCCGCCATGCTGTGGGCGATTTCGCGAGCGGGGTGGAAAGACAAACCGCCCTGCTTTTCAGGCTCCTGTGATGCCGATTTCCGCCCTGCTTTGCCGTCGCTGTTTCCGCCATGCTGTTGCCGAAGTGCGCGACCTACTTCACTAAGGCGGCAATGTCCGCCCCACTTTTCCGCATCGTCCGGGGTGCATTTCCCAACACTCTTTGGAATCGGGAAATCAACCAAAATCAATGGCTCGGAAATCAAGGAAGGGGTCTACCGCTTGAGGCGTGCTCGCCAAGCATCGCCAAACGCAGGTCTTTGCCCCATGTTTCCGCCGGACCTCCCCCATGACTCCAGTTCCGCCGTGCTCTGGCTCATTTCCCGACATGGAATTGTGTCAGACATGCACTCCAAACGATGCGAACAGATGGGGCGGAAATTCCCGCCTCGAAGAGGTAGGGCGGATTGCTCCGCAAAAAATATGGCGGAAACGCCGACGGCAAAAGAGGGCCGAAGTAATGGAACTTGAGAAGTAGGGCGAAAACCTTCCGCCCCGCTCGCGAAATCGCCCAACGCATGGCGGATCCACAGGCAAGGCCACCTGTCGTATGGCTATCGCGCCGCTCTGGCGCTGGTTGCCGGACACGGCGCCCGGAAGCGGGCCTCCGCGGGCCCGCGCTTCGACAGGTCAGCTGTCCAAGTCTGCCCACGACCTTGATCATTACTCTATCCGCCAGTTCGATTTTAAAGGGAAATTAGGACACACAAATAAATACACACAAATAAAAATACTCCCCATATTTTCCCATATTTTCTGGGTTTTTGTCTTCCCCCCCACTTCCCATATTTTCCCATATTTTCTGGGGAATCGACGATTAATTGTGTCTGTGTGTTTTTTTCCCTCCTGAGATTTACATTTGGAGCACGAAAGCAAATGGAATTATTGCTACGGTGCGCCTGGGGCCTGGGAGCAGGGCGAGAGCGGACCGGCGGGGTGCAGAGGAAAGGTCGCCCCCCCGGGCCTCCGCAGCGCCGCGGCGGCCCAGGCGGCGGGCCTTGGGGGGCTGCGCCGCAGCGGCACTCGGCTGCGTGGCCTTCGCTGCGCCGTTCCGTCCGCGCTTCCCCATCGCCCCCCTTCCTCCTTTTCGGGCGACGAGGGGGGGGGGGGGGAAGAGGGGGCAGGACGGAGGAGGAGAAAAGCAGGAAAGCAGGACAGGAGAGGAGTCCGTGGGGAAATGAAAAGCGGCGGGGAGGAGAGGAGGCGGGGAGGAGCGGGAGGGCAAGGAAAAGGAGGAGAAGGAGCAGGAGGAGGAAGGGAAGCAGGAGGAGGAGGAGGAAGAACAAGACAGGGAGGAAGATTGGGAGAAATATGCTGGTGACTATAATGGTATAGTGATGGTATGGTGTCGGTACTGGTAATGATACTGACGTTGACGATAACAACGACGATGATGGCGATGGCGATGGCGATGGCGATGGCGATGATGATGATGATGATGATGATGATGATGATGATGATGATGATGATGATGATGATGATGATAATGATGATGATTGTGATGTCGATGATGCTGATGCTGATGATGATGATGATGATGATGATGATTATGATTATGATTATGATTATGATGATGATGATGATGATGATGATGATGATGATGATGATGATGACGATTGCGACGGTGATGATGATGGTGATGCTGCTGATGGGAAGGATGGCGGAGCTGGTGCGAATGATGATGTCGATGGTAATTGTGGTGATGATAATGACGATGGCGATGATGATGCTGATGATGATGATGATGATGATGATGATGATGATGATGATGATGATGACGATGCTCATGATGATGGTGGGAGTGGCGCTCATGAAGGCGATGTTTATGATTGTGTTGGTGATGGCGATGATGATGGCGTGGCACTGGTGTTCCTGATGATGATGATGATGATGATGATGATGATGATGATGATGATGATGATGATGATGATGATGATGGTGGTGGTGGTGATGAGACGCTGATGATGACGAGGAGTAGGAACAGGAGAAGGAGGAGGAAAAGGAGGAGGAGGAGGAGGAAGAGGAGAGGGAGGTGGAGGAGGAGAGGAGGAGGAGGGAGGAGGAGGAGGAGGAGGAGGAGGAGGAGGAGCGAATGTCACCTCAGGGGCAGGTCCGCTAGATAATCTACGCGTTGCGCGGCCCAGCGTCGCCCGAGAGCTCCGCGGGGAGCCTCAGAGCGTGCCGAACGGCGCAGATGGCGCTTCACCTCTGCGTGTACGTCAAGAATTTCTGGGAGGCCGCGCTCATCACGTTGTAGAATCGGCGGGCCACGGCCAGGGGCGCCAGAGTTACCGACGCCGTTCTCGCCCTCTGCACGCCGCCGGAGCCCACGCGCGTGAGCAGCGGCGTCGCCCGGCGCACCCAGAAGGCGACGCGTTGGAGCAGCTTCGGGCAGATCAGGTAATGCTGGATGCTGTCGGGCGCGCAACATCCCTGGTTGGAGCAGCTTCGGGCAAATCAGGTAATGCTGGATGCTGTCGGGCGCTCCGCAACCTTGTCTTCGCCAGACGCCAGTAGACATCTTCATCGTTCCCGCACGCCTCATTACTGTATCCGGGTTCTCCCTCTCTTCATGAAGTGCCCACGAGCGTTGTCATCGATTCCCTCATCCTCCTTATGCCCACCCTGTCTCCTGCCCCCATCTCGTCCCCATTTTGCGATTCCCAGACGGGGGTCAGCGGAATAGCGTAAGCCTCTGGAAAACAAACAGGGGGGAGACGAAGAAGAAGAAGAAGAAAACGATGAGAACGACAATGCGAGGGAACAACATGCCACCCATGATTATTCAGGAGGCTAGATTAAATCACTACCTCCCCACTCACCCCCCGACCACTTGATGAAGGGCCGGTAGGATGCTGCAGTCGAGATGGTGGTCCGCCACATCACAGACACCGTGACTGGGGAAACCAAAAGGTAGCGATACCGCTACTCCCCGGACCTCTTAGCGGTGACGACGAAGACCTCCGAGGAGGCCCCAAAAAGGGAAACGAGGAAAGGGTAGAGGTATGGGTACCTCTTCGTCCTCTGAATGACGCTGCACACCGATTATGCTGGCACTCTGGCCTGTTGTCGGTCTCGTTCGGTGGCCCAGGGGCCGCGAGGAGGTGGAGGAGGAGGAGGAGGACGAGGAGGAGGAGGAGGCGGAGGAAGAGGAGGAGGAGGAGGAGGAGAGGGAGGAGGAAGAGGAGGAGGATGAGGAGAAGAGGGAGGAGGAGGAGGAGGTGGAGGAGGTGGAGTACGAGGAGGAGGAGGTGGAGGAGGTGGAGCAGGAGGAGGAGGAGGAGGAGGAGGAGGAGGAGGCGTTCGGGGCAGAGAGGCCAGGCCTGTACGAGATCTGCCGCCGCAGACGCTGCATGCGCAGATGCTAGGATGCATGACGCCCGCGCGGGGGCAAGCTGCCGTCCTCCGAGAGAGCGAAGGCAATCGCCGAGCCGACAAGCTGGCCAAGCAGCGACGAGCAAGGTGCATGCGCAGGCTGGGATGCAGGACGTCCGCGAGGGCAAGCTGCCGTCCTTCGAGAGCGAAGGCAATCGCCGAGCCGACGAGCTGGCCAAGCAGGGGGGGGAGCGGCGCTGGCCAGGCACAACCCGGTGGCGTCATAATGCTCTGAGGTGTTCTTCTGCTGGCCAGGCCGGCGCCCAGATCCAGAGGGAGAGCTGCAGCCTGCTGCGGCGACCGAGGAGTGAACGACAACCTCGGGGCCCAAGCTCTCGCCGTGGTACCTCTGTAGGCCCCCTCTGGCCCAGGGGCCTCTCTCGGCGGCGTTTTGTTGCACGGGGTTCAGGCGTCTCGTGGGGGGGGGCTGCGGAAGTCCCAGCCCGGGAGGTCGAGGGGGCACCGATTCCGCCGCCACCCGAGGCCACGGCCCCTGGGAGAGCTGGCGTGGGAATTTCATCTGCTTGCGGGCGCCCTGTCCAGCCTCCGGTGGATGCACCACCCGTGGGGAGTATGCTCGAGGAGCGCGGACTCTCAGAGCCACCTGCAAGGGGCCCTGAGGCATCCTCGCAAGGAGCGTGGACAACGAATTCGGATGGGCTCGCTCGGCAGGTCCACCCCAACCGCGCCATCAAGTTAGGGCATCACCACCATTAGGAGAGCTCGCTCGGCAGAGGTGCGAACGAGGCCCAGCCCGCAGATGGCACAACGCGCGTCTCGGCTCCACTGTTTCTGGCAAGGTCAGGCCTGTGTGTTGGCAGACGCGTGCCAGCGTGTTGCGGCATGATCGGGGACAGAGCCAAAGCCCTACGTCGCGCGCCAAACGGTCAGAGCAGCTTGACTCGGAAGATCTGTCTTTACTCCCTGGCTGGATGGGGCCTCCAGCCAGGGTGAGAACATGTTCTCATCCGATAGGGGTGCGCCTAGGCGACTTCGAGGTCGGGATATCTGACATCTATTTCTTGCTCTCTGTCTTCCCCTCTCTTGGCGTCCAAGCCTCCCTCTCCTCCTCATCTTCCATCTGTTCCCATTCTAAATAACGCCCCCCGATCGCACCCCCAGACGTGTCTGTCGGTAGGGCGGGCCGGGCGCTTCGCCAGAGGGTTCGTCACCGCCGATGGCCCTGACGCTGAAACTCTGCAGCAGCTTCGAGGACGGAGGGGGGCCGTTTTCAAAGTGGAGCTCTCGCCTGAACGCCGTGCCCATGCTTCTTCAAAGCTTGCCGCCGCTCGAACGTCCCTTTCCCGTGTATGTTTCGGCCTCGTGCGCTGTTTTTGGCTCCATGGCCCAGGATAGTCCTCGATGCTTCTCGCCGAGAGAAGATGCACACGTCCGAGCGATGCCAAGAAAGTCTGCAATCGCTTCACGGATGGAGGGGGGAGATCGACAGGTGGCTCTCGCCGGAGCGCCGCGACAGTGCTTCGAAGAGTCTGCCACGGGCCTCGCAGATGGGAGGGCGTCGTTTTATAGAAGGCAGCTCTCGCCGGAGCGCCGCACATTTCCGTAGTAAAAACTTGCAGCAGCGTCGCGGACGGAGGGGGCTCGTCTTCACGATGGACCTCTCGCCTCAGCGCCGCGAGCATTCGTCTTCCAATTCTGCAACAGTTTCAAGGACGGGGGGGCGGCTCCTTGTCAAAATTAAGTTGTCGCCGTGGCGGCTCACCCATCAGTCTTAGTGAAAGCCTGCAGCACGTCCAGAGACTTGGGGCAATTCCCTTTCCACGTGGGGCTTCCGCTTGGGGGCTCTACAAAACCTAGACACCAGAACCTTGAACATATGCAGCAGCTGCGCGGATTCAGTCAACCCGTATCGTAACGATGCGCGATACGAATGCAAGGGCCTTGGAAGCACATTTCGAAGTGGCCAAGGATGGACCGAGGAGGCAGGGATGCAAGGGTACCCTTGGGAATGTCGCCCATGCTTACTGTGCGGGTTGACTGTAGAGGGCGGCGCCTCGTCAAATTGGGGCGCTTCGCTCGGGACTTCTGCGCGCTGCAGGGCCACAGACAAAAAAACTCGAGCAGACGCAGCAGCTGCACGGGGGGAGGGCGGCCCCCATCGCTCAAAACACGGGGCTCTTCGCTGGAGGCCTCCGCGACGCACGCGCCCAGGGTCGAAGAGCCGGTGCAGCGCGTGCACAGGCGAAGCGACCCTGCCGCAGCACGGAGGCCTCGCTGGGCACCTTTTGGGGGCCGTACAGGGCAGTTTTTAACACATGGGATTTTCAAACATATGAGATTTTAATACTTCAAACATATGAGACTTTAATACATGGTCAAATTATGAATAAATTCACGCGTGAACTCCTCGTTGTTTTTCATACGAATTCCCAGCATGTCTAACACATGAGCCGCACGCGGAGCACGTATTCGAAACGGCACTGCAGGATCACGCCTCGCCGCGCTCCGTGCTCTGCGCGCTGGGAGAGGGTGGCTCGGCAGTGGATCTTCCTTTTCCAAGCGGCGCTCTCGCCTCCTCCTCCTCCTCCTCCTCCTCCTCCTCCTCCTCCTCCTCCTCCTCCTCCTCCTCCTCCTCCTCCTCCTCCTCCTCCTCCTTCCGATTGAGGCCCATGAGGTGCGGATCGTTCCGAGGGGCGCTTCTTGAAGCGAGAGAGGAAGGCCTGTAGGGTCTTACAGGGGGAGGGATTTTCGGGCGGGAGGGTGTACTGCAGCAGCGTCGGTGCATCCTGGGCTTCCTCTGGTCCTCCTCCTCCTCCACGCTATGCTATCCTCTCCCCTCCATGCTCCAACTTCGCACCCGCCCCTACCCAGCTCAACCCCCTATGGCGGGAGTGTTCCACCTCCTGGTCGTCCACCACCCCCATCCCACAGCCGTTCCTTGCTCCCCCTCCTATTCCTGTCCCTTGATTTCTATGACTCCGCCCTCCTCTTCCTCCCCATCGCTGCGCTCCCTCTTCAAAGTCCTCCTCCTCCTCCTCCTCATCATCCTGCTCGTCGTCGTCACCGTCATCACCATAATCGGCATCATCATCATCATCATCATCATCATCATCATCATCATCATCATCATCATCATCACCATCACCACCATCATCATCATCATCATCATCAGCATCAGCATCATCATCATCAACATCATCATCATCATCATCTTCATCCTCATCATTATCATCATCATCATCATCATCATCAGCCGAAGCATCAGCGTCATCATCAGCAACGCCATCACCATTATCATCACCATCATCATCACATCACAACCACCACCATCACAAGCATCATCCTCCTTCTCCTCATCCTCACCATCACCATCGCCATCGTCATCGTCATCCTCATCCTCATCCTCCTCATCATCTTCCTCCTCATCATCATCATGATAATTATGTTCACCATCGTAATCGTCGTCGGCATCGTCATCGCCATCAGCATTATCATCTGTGTCATCATCGACACCATCAGCATCACTGCCATCATTAACAGCAACATCACCATTATCACCAGCAGCATCATTGTCGTCGGAGTAGTCGTCCGCATCACCACCCTCACCCCTGACCCGTCTCAGTGTTCCCCCCTTTCCGACATCATCATCAGCATCATCAGTAGTGTCGTCGCGGTCGTCATCACTATCACCATGACCATCACCACCACCACCATTATCATCATCAGCATCATCATCACCATCAGCATCAGCACTATCATCATCATCATCATCATCATCATCATCATCATCATCATCATCATCATCAGCATCATCATCAGCGTCATCAGCATCAACATCACCATCATCGTCATTACCATCATCAGCATCATCACCAGCAACCGTATTCTAATCGCCATCATCATCCGAATCCCCCTCATCCCGCTCATTTCTAGCTTCCCCTCCTCCCCTCGTTTCGATCCTTGCCCTCCTCCACCCGTCCACGGTGACACCATCTGAATACCCCCCTCCCCTCTCCCCTGGTACGTTGTTGTGCGGGGGAGCCCCCATTCACACACATACCAGTTGCACTCGCAACGATTCGCAGCTTGAGTTGTCCGACGTGTTCTGTTCGGTCGGGCCGTCGTCGGATCCGCAGTCCGCAGACGGAGACGTTCCCGCTGCACGTTGGCCGCGTTTCCAGGTCGCAGCGCTGCTCACGGCGATCAGATGCGCACCCTCGCCCCTCGCCCCAGCACGGGCCGCACTCCTGGATCCGATCCGTTATCTCGTCATTGCCGCCCCCCTCCTTGCCCCTCCTTCGCGCTCCCCCCAATCATCCTGCTCATCCTGCTCCCGCTGCTTGCTGCTGTTGCCCATCCTTCCTCGCCATATGTGTCCTGCTCCTGCTCATTCTCCCGCTCATCCGCCACTTTCTCCTCATCGTCCAATATGCAGCCCTCTGTTTCCGATGGCGCACCCCACGATGGGGTCGTCTGGGGGGCCAAGGCCATCTAGGACGCCCCAGCCAGCTGGGAGAAACTAGTGCAGCGCAGTGGGAAGGGATGGGTGGGAGATGGAGGGAGGGGTAGGATGTCAGATATGGCGCAAGCGCACCTAGCTTGCCTCCCCCCCCTCGGCCCCGTGCTTCACCTTGTCCCCACCCTCATGATCCTCTTTGTCCCTCATCATCCTCCCCCTCCTCCTCCTCCTCCTCCTCCTCCTCCTCCTCCTCGTCATCATCATCACCCTCCTCCTCCTCCTCCTCCTCCTCTTCCTCGTCGTCGTCATTATCATCAGCAGCATCACCACCAGAATCACCATCTCGTCCTCATCATCATCATCATCATCATCAGCAGCAGCAGCATCATCATCATTACCACCATCATCATAACCACCACTATCATCGTCACCACCACCACCACCACCATTTTTTCTTTGAAGAAGGAGGAGGACGAGGAAGGGGACGACCGCGACGCACCACATGTACTCACCACACCGCCTGCCAGGCCCAACACAAACAACTTGGGCTCACATATCAAGGCACATGCATCTGTCACGGATTCGGTGCACGAGCAGTAGCACGAGCAGTAGCACGAAGAGGAAAATCGAGACGTCTCATTCGAATCAGACGAAAAGCCCGAAGCATGAGACATATACCCAACGCCAGCATGCGAACGCGGAGCGATACGAACATATCCCATGTCGTATCGGTGAGACCTGGATGGAAACGGAGAGGACGAGCAGGAAGGCAGATGAAGAGAGAGCCGGCAGGATGAAACAGCATGGAGAAGAAAGGCGAAGACACGCTCACAGCCAGGAGGCTCCGCGAGTCGTATGCCCATCGCACGCTAAAGTCAAATACAGTACATAAGCCATGGCGCCCATGGCAAGGCAAGCGTATATAGTTACGAAGTTGCTGGAATAGCTAAGTGGAGCAAATGATTTTGCACTAAAACTGGGTGCGAAGCACGCGTCAGAAACAAGATGAAGCATAATGAAATGAGGCGGCCATGCGAGAGCCAAACCCCGCCGAGAGCACTGCGCAAGCCTAAGGCGGACACAAGAAAACTTGGGCGGCGGCCTACAGGGTTGGACAGTGCCGGGCGAGGAAACCGGCCTCGGCCTGCATGCACGCAGTGCCACTGCACCAATTGGGAGGAAGAACGAGCAGGGGCGAAAAACAGGAGGAAAGGAGGAGGGGGCAAATGCGCGCTATCGCCGAGCGTCCGAAATGCCGCAGACAGCCTGCAGACTTCAGGGCGCCAACCGAATGGCACCACGATTCCACGGAGCAGCGCGCTCTCACAAAGGCCACCGAAAACCTAGCTGCTGCACATGGGGGTGGGCGAGGAAGAGAAAGAGACGAGAGGGGGGGCCTCAATTCCCGTCCGCTGGGAGTGAAAGCGGCAACTGCCCACACACGCCGGTCCCGGCCTCACGCTGCAGGTGCCCGCCATGCCGCCCCACGCCGTGCGGCCAGAACTCGTAATGCACCTTGCAGCCAACTTCGTTCCTGAGGGCGGATCCTGGTCAGAGCCTGTAGGTGAAAGAAGACACACCAAATTACAGAAGCCCCAACGAAGCCCCAAGACACAACCAAGCAGCTCAACCAGAGCCAGCAAAAAAAACAGCAAAAAAACAGAAACCGAAGCCCGACCAAACGATTGAGGGCCCACGCTGTCCTGGGGGTGCGCAGCACTGCTGGGGCTTGGTGCTGCTGGTGGGCTGTCTTGCTGTTCAATGTCGTACTGCTGCAGCCCGTCGTGCCGTACAGAGATGTGCAGCTCCGCCGTGCTGTTCATCGGCATGCGCTCGGAGTCGAGACGATGGTATCTGTCGTGCTACGTGTACTCTGCTGTCATGGTCGCGGGTGCGGCACTCCGCCATGGTGCAGCGTCGGACTGCTGGAGTCTGTCGTGCTGCACGCCGTCGTACTGCACGCCGTCGTACTGCAGCAGCCCATTGTGTAGCTCAAGATCGTGTTGCTGGTATTTGTCGCGCTGTGTGCCGGCGGATGCCAGAAACAAGAATGCTGTAATCCGTCAAGCCGTCCCCGGGAGGGCGTTGGTGCCGGCGTAAGCGCTGGCTTGGTGCTGGCGTCGGTGATGACGTCAATGCTTGGGTAGGCACCGGTGTTGGTGCCAACGTAGGCGCTGGCCTTGGGGCTGGCTTCGGTGCTGGCGTCGGCGCTGGTGTAGTCGCTGGCGTTGGTACCGGCGCAGTCGCCGGGGTTGATGCTGGCGTCGCTGCTGGCGCCGGTGCTGGTGAAGGCGCCCACTTCGGTGATGCCGTCGGTGCTAATATCGGTGCTGGTCTAGGCGCTGGCGTTGGGGCCAGCGCATGCGCCGGTGTCCGTGCTGGCGTCAGTGCTGGCGTCGACGCTGGGCTAGGCGTTGGCGGTGGTGCCGACGTATGCGCAAGCGTTGATGCTGGCGTCGGTGCTGGCGTTGGTGCTGGCGTAGGCGCTGGCTTGGTGCTGGTGTGCTGGCATTGGTGCTGGCGTAGGCGCTGGTGGCCGTCGCACTGCTCGTGCCACTCTTGGATGTCGAAGCCGAAGTGGCATATCGCTTGGCCTGGTGCTGGCGTCGGTGCTGGCGCTGATGATGGCGTAGGTGCTGGCGTTGGTGCCGGCGTAGGCGCCTACTTGGTGATGGCGTCCGTCGATGCTGGCGTTGGTGCTGGCGTAGGCGCCGGTTTGGTGCTGGCATCGGTGCTGGCGCTGATGCTGGCATCGGTGCCAGCGTTGGCGCCGGTGTAGGCGCCAGCGTTGTTGCTGGCGTCGGTGCTGGCGTCGGTGCTTGTGTAGGCGCTGGCGTTGGTGCCGCCGCAGGCGCTGGCGTTGGTGCTGGCGTCGGTGCTGGCGTCGGGGCTAGTGTAGGCGCTGGCGTTGGTGCCGGCGTGGTCGCCAACGTTGCTGCTGGCGTCGATGCTGGCGCCGGCGCCGGTGGAGGCGCCAACCTTGGTGCTGGCGTCGGTGCTGCCATCGATGCTGGTGTAGGCGCGGGCGTTGGTGCCATCGCATGCGCCGGCGTTCGTGCTGACGTCAGTGCCGGCGTCGGCGCTGGCGCTGGTGCAGAGGCTGGCGGTGGTGCCGGCGTATGCGCATGCTGGCGTCGGTGCTGGCGTCAGTGCCGGCGTAGGTGCCGGCTTGGTGCTGGCGCTGAAGCTGGCGTCGGTGCTGGCGTTCGTGCCGGCGTAGTCACCGGTGGCCGTCGTACTGCTCGTCGTCGTGCTGCTGCGCGGGGGGGGCGTAGCCGAGGAAGGTGAAGGCGAGCAGGACGTAGCGGAGGAAGGAGAATGTGAACAGGATGAGGTCGGCGCGGGGCTGCGGAGCCCACTGCAGCTCTAGTTGGCCTGGAGGCCCGCCCTGTCCAGCACCCGAATGGCGCGAGGATGCCCTGACACCAGGTCCCGCACGGCTTGATGCAAAGCCTCGCGTGCCATGGCTGGCGTACGCCGGGTGGAGTGGCGCCACCAGTTGTGCACCTTGTACACAGCATAGACACATGCTGACAGGATAAGCCTTGCTGCGGCGAGCCTTCGCTGTCCATGCCCCCGAGGAGCCTCACCTGCCTGAGCTGCAGGTACACCGTGGCCTCGTTCCCGACATTGTAGGTCGAGAGCGCGCGCCCGGACTCCATCAGCTTTCCAGCGTAGGTCAGACGTTGTTGGTCTGTCTGGATGCCTTCCTTGTCCTGGATCGCGCTCATGATGGAATCGACCATGCCGTCCGCCAGGACATCCAAGCAGATGGACTTCCGGCCCGGTAACTCCACGAAGACTGCAAGCCTCCTGTCGCGGGCTTCCGCACATCCTGCTGGTGCTGATGGGTGAGACGGCTCTGCTGCTGCTGCTGCTGCTGCTGCTGCTGCTGCTGCTGCTGCTGCTGCTGCTGCTGCTGGTTTCCGTTGTCGTGCTCCTCGAAGTGCATCTGGTCGCGCTCCTGGCTGTCTGTGACGAGCTGCTGTTCACCGTCGCGCAGGTTGCGGTCATGCTGCTGACTGTTCTCGTCGCGCTGTTCATCGACGTGGATCTGGGCCCATTCTTGGATGTCCGAGTCGAGCTGGTGCTCTCCGTCGAGCGGCGTGAGGTCCAGCTGCTGCCGGTCCTCGTCGCGCTGCTTCTCGACGTGGGTCTGGATCCCTTTCTGGGCGTCTGTGTCAAGCTGCTGCTTGCCGTCGTGCGACTTACGGCCATGCTGCTGCCGGCCCTCGTCGCGTCGCTCCTCGACGTGGGTCGGGTCCCACTTGAGGATGTCCGAGCCGCGCTGCTGCTCGCCGTCGCGCGGCTTGAAGTCCTGCTGCTCCTGGTCCTCATCGCGCTGCTTTTCACCGTGCTGGTCCCATACCTGGTTGTCCGAGTTCTGGTGCTGGTCGCCGTCGTGCGGCCATTTCTGCTGCTGCAGGTCCTCGTCGTGTTGCTCGTCGACGTGGTGTTTGACCCGTTCCTGGCTGTCCGTGTCAAGCTGCTGCTCGACGTCGTGCACGTCCTGGATGTTGCGGCTGTCGTGGTTGTGGTAATATTGGTTGTCGTAGGCGTCTAGCAGCATGCCGACGACGGAGTGCCCTCCCAACGCGGCCGAAATTCTCGGCAATAGCCCCGGGCTCGCCCCGGGGAGTTGCTGCTGGCGCAGGTCGGAGGTGGGAGTATCAATGCTGGCGAGGGTGATGGCGATGGTGCTGCCGACGTGGGAATCATGGTGGCTCGTTTCGAGGTCGTGATCGTCGTGGGCGCCGTGCTGCTGGCCCCAGTCCTGGGCGCCCGTGTCGAACTTCAGCTCACCGTGGTGCGGCGTGCGGTCATGCTGCTTGCGGTCCTCGTCACGAGGTTCGTCGGAGAGCTGCTCCTCGACGTGGTCCTGCCTCTGCTGGTCCTCGTCGTGCTGCTCCTGGACCTCGTGGATGCCGCGGTGGGTGTCATGGACACCTGTATCGTCCTGGTCGTCGAGGATGCCGTGGTGGATGCTGTGCTGGATGTCCTGATCCTCGTGGGTGCCAGGATGGGCGCCGTCCTGGCCGCCTTGGGCGCCTCGGCCATCCTGGACATTACTCCGGGCGTCCTGGCCCACGGTGGTCTCGATGTCGTGGTCGTCGTAGGCGTGGCGACCGCCGTGGTCGGCGTGCACCTCGTCGACGCCCTGACCGTCGTGGATCTGGAGGCTGAATGGGCCCTCATCATCATCATCATCATCATCATCATCATCATCATCATCATCATCATCATCATCATCATCATCATCATCATCATCATCATCATCATCATCACCACCACCATCATCATCATCATCATCATCATCATCATCATCACCATCAGCATCATCATCATTATCAGCCTCAGCATCAGCCGCATCATCATCAGCCTCAACATCAGCATCATTATCATCACCAGCGTCACCACCATCACCATCATCACCATCACCATCATCACCATGGTCATCAGCAGTATCATCACCATCACCATCAGCGTCACCATCAGCATCGCCACCATGGTCAACATAACCATCGCCATCATTACCATGAACCATCATCATCATCATCGTCACCATCACCATCACCACCACCATCATGATCATCACCATCATCATCACCATCATCACCATCACCATCACCATCATCATCATTATCATCATCACCACCATCATCAACTGTTCCTCATTGTCCTGCCTCCCCATTCTCTTGTTTCTGCCCCTTGCTCGTCACCCTCCCTTCTCCCCTCTCCGCCGCCTCGGAGGCAACGGCGGGTGTCCCCTCCAGCTTGTCGGGGACCAGCGCCACCTTGCCCGCAGGCGCCTTCGCCAGTGCCGCCACATGACGACGCAGGTGCCGCCTGACCGCAAGGGGCGGAGTACAGCAGGAGAACAGCACTGATCGTTGTGATCGTTGTCGCTGTCGTCATCGTTGTTGTCCTTATCGCTGTTGTCGCTGTTGCTGTCGGTATCGCTGTTTTATCGCTGTTCTCGCTGCTCTCGCTGCTGCCGTCATCGCTGCTGTCGTTGTCGCTGTTGCCGCTGCGATCGCCATCGCTATCGCGCTGCCGCTCGGCGAGCGGCGGCCGTCGAGCGGCCCCAGGGGAGGAGGAGGAGGAGGAGGAGGAGGAGGAGGAGGAGGAGGAGGAGGAGGAAGAGGAGGAGGAGGAGCAGCCTCGGGGAGACCGCAGGCTGGACGCCGGCGGCGCTCGGGCAGCGGGCGAGGGCGGGGAGCACACGAGGGCCTCGGGGCCCTGGAGCTGGCCGGCCTCGGCGAGCTCTCCCCCGACACGCCGACCGCGATTCTCCCGAGAGCGGCCGGGAAGCGGCGGGCGGCTCTCGGCGGCGGGCGAGGGAATCGGCCGACGATCCTCCTCCTCCTCCCTCCTCCTCCTCCTCCTCCTCCTACTCTTCCTCTTCCTCCTCCTCCTCCTCCTCCTCCTCCTCCGCTATTTTCCGCTATTTGACGCGCCGTAAGGGTCACAGCCCTGAAGCGCAGCGCGGCGGCCGTCGGCCGCCGACAGAGGGGGGGTGAGGGAGGCCCGTTTCAATCCTGGACAGCGAAGGCCTGGAGGAAAGGGGAAGGGAAAAAGACGGGCCCGTTGGGCCCAACACCGGTCGGCGAAGGGCCCGAGGGGGCGAGGGCCCGCGGGGCCCTGGCCTTTGGCTCGGCGAGGGCCCACCCGCCTCGGTGGGACCTAGCTGAGCTCGTCCGCGTGGTCGGGGGCGGCGGGGCCCTCAGGTCGCGTCGAGGGCGGCGACCCCGCCCGCCCCTGGCCTCCGTGATGCGCTCCCTCTGGTCCAGCGCGAGGTGCTCCGCGTCGCGCGTGCGTCCGCGGTGTGCACCTGCCGGTCCAGCGCCTGGAGCTCTGCGTTGCCGCAAGTCTGCGGGGCTCCGCTCCTGGCCTCCCAGCTGTACGCCAGCTGGCCAAGCGCGCGGAGCTCCGCGTTGCCGCCGGCCTCCATGATGCGCTCCCTCTGGCCCAGCGCGAGGTGCTCCGCGTCGCCGTGCGTCGCCGGGTGCACCTGCTGGTCCAGCGCCAGGAGCTCTGTGTTGCCGCCGGCCTGCGGGAGCTTCAGCGCTTGGCCTCCCAGCTGTGCGCCAGCTGGCCCAGCGCGCGGAGCTCCGCGTTGCCGTCGGCCTCCATCGCCTGGCCCCCAACGCGAGGAGCTCCATGGTGCCGTCGGCCTCCGCGATGGCCCCCAGCGCGAGGAGCTCCGCGATGCCGTCGGCTTCCGCATTTTCTCCTTCTGGCCCAGCGCGAGGCGCTCCGCGTCGCGGTCGGCCTCCTCGATGTGCCAGTGAACGCCTGCCTCGTTGCTGGTGGGCTCTTCGTCTTGTCACAGTCACCTTGGTCAGGAACTGGTTGACTGTGTTGGGCTCTTCTCCTGGTACGGGTCTCAGCCGATGAAGTAGTTGTCGTGCTGGTTAAGGTCGATGGGGGTCGGCTTGTTGCTGGTAGGTGGAATAGATTGCGGGCGCACTCTGGCCTCCATGCACCGACTTCAAGCAGGGTTCATGGCGGCCCTGCCTCGTCCCGCTATGGCTAGGGGTCACGGTGCCCTCGGTGGGGGCGAACCCCAGGCCAGGTGATTCTTCTGCTGTCGATGAGGAAGGTCAACGCTGCCCTATGCTACGCCCTTGGGCGCTCGGGAGCTCCGTCTCCGCCATGGGGATGGTGGGGGTGGCGAGCTAGGGCGGACCGCGGGGGCGCGGGCAGTACTCGTCCTGCCCCCCCCCTGCCCCTCACCATCCCCCCTGGTGGGCGCGGGCAGTCCTCGTCCTGCCCCCCCGCCCTTCGAGCCCGTCTCGAAGTTTGATCCTTGCCTCACCAGGGCAACGTTGACTGGTACTTGGTGCAGTTGGGGTCATCGGGCTGGTACTTCTGAGCCCTGGCTGTACGGCGGCCGTGTCCGTCACTATGCAAAACGTGGCGACGTGAGCCTGGGGTGTTCCCTCGCATTCGGGGCTTCCCCAGGTCTTGCGTCCTGACAACTTGTGCAAAACTTGGCGACGTAGCCTGAGGTGTTCCCACGCATTCGGGGCTTCCTCAGGACTTGCGTTCTGATTCTTTTGTACATGTCGTCAAGGCGCTTCGTCACGATCCTCGTTGTCAGCCTGTGCCCGAACAGCTCCTGTCGAGGTGGTGGCCCTGCCGATTGCCTTGTCGGGTCGGTCCTGCCGGGCCCACTCCCTTGCCTCTTCCAGCCAGGTCGGTGAGCCGTTCCGCCTGCTGCCTCGATAGTAGTCCTGACCCATCTCCCTGGTCTTGTAGTGGTCGAGCGGCTGGAAGAAGTGGGCCACGTCGTCGTCGATGTGCCACCCCTGGACGTCGTTGGGCGACTCGCCAAAGCGCCACCTGATCTGCTTCACCAGTGCGGTCGCGATGGCCTGGCACATCCTGTTCGGGTACTCCTTGGCCGGCGCGGTGCGCCACTGGCCTTCATCGTTGATGCCTGCCAGCTCCGCATGGTAGGAGGCCGTGTGAAAGCACCTTCCACTTCCAGGCAGTCTCCTGATTTCTGCTCGGAGGGTTGGTAGGGATACCGCCATCAGGCTTGTGGATTTCCTCGAGCGCGCTCCACAGGTGCACTGGTCGAAGGTGATCAGCTCGACTCCCTGCTGGTTCAGGAGATGGCGCATCTCGGGAAGCTTCCAGGAGCTGGCGAAGTGCTCCTCGATGGGCTCAGACGGGTGCTCGAGCATGCCTGGGACTCCCAAATTGAGGCACATGTACATAAGTTCCAGCTGTGTCCTGTATAGGCGGTTGCCTGTCGCTACTTGCTCCATCTCTGGGCGGGAAAGGTAGCGAAAGCCCCACAGGCTATTGCCGCCCCTTAGGGGTCTTGGTGGCCGACCCCTGCAGCCATTGGGAGGCAAGTGGCGCGCTCGGCTCCAGGTCTCGCACGGCGGTCCGCCAATGACTCCTGCAATTCTTCCTGCTTGTGCCATGTCTCGCCACTTGCTGACTGCGACCTCAGATGTCAGGTCGCCGAAGGTCGGGTCGTTGGCGATGTCCAGGCTGAGCATGTGTATGTCGCAAGCAGCCCGACTGCTGAGGCGGTCAAACCAGTCCTGAACATCTCCGTCTCGGCGACGGCCGCTGAATAGATGCAGCACATATAACGTCCGAGCTGGTCTGGGCCTCGGTACAGCGGCTGGCGGCGGTGGCTGCTCCTCAATGAAGGGCAGCTCAAGGCTCTCGTAGTGGCCGCCGTTGCTGTCGTCGCTGTCCTCGTCCGTATGTATTTCTGGAGGGCGAGCAGGGACTGCAGGCTTCTCTGCCCAGTCGATAGGCCTGCCCGCCCTTCTGTTCGCCTGCTGCTGGTCGCGGACAATTTGCTGGCTGTGCTGCAGCTCGGCTCTACTTAGGATTGCTGGGCGCGTCTTTCTCCAATGTCGAGCGCACTTGCGCACTCTCAGCAAGTGTTTGACCAGCCTGTTTGTAGTATGATAACCCATGCCGCATCCGTAGCAGACCGAACCAGTTGCCCACGAAATAGGATGACCCGACGAGGTGTGGTCCTTGGTGATGTGTGCTCGTAGCACTGCTGCGCTGGCTTCAGTACGTCCACAGTGGTAGCATAAATACTTGCGCTGATGCTCGAAATGCTGGTCTTGGAAGGACGAGATGGCTTCCGTGTTGGTCCACCGTTGGAGTCGAAGCCTCCATCGAGCTTGGTGGTCGTGGTCGTACTGGCGAGCTTTGCCACGTTGGCATGCTTTCTTTACTGCGCTGAGGTAGCTTTGGTAGTCGTTCCTGGCCCAGTCCTTCCAGTCCTCGAGCGTGTATGCTCCACCACGCTCGTCAGGTCCTGTGTGGTCGCGGACCCAATCCAGGTCTCGGCGGAGCAGTGCCACCCAGCCGTAGCTACCGTCCCATGCTTGGCTAAGTAGCCGGCGGAGGTGCAGGGGTCCCCAGTTGAGGCATCTGCCAAATAGCCGTAACCTCTCAAGTCGCAGGACTATCTCTGGGGGCAGCTTGTCGACTCCTTCGAGGATCTGGGTGTTCGTTACTTCCTTTTTCTGTCGTACTTTCCAAGTGATCCTCTGCGCAGCAGCGTAGTTGACGATGTACTGGTTGTTGAAATTCCTGGCCTGGCCTGCGGTGAGTTCGGGCCAGGTAGACGCATTGTATAAAAGCTGGGATAGCACCACGCTGTCGGCTAAATAGGCCTTGTCTTTGATTGCCAGCTCTGATCGCCTGTGGACTTCGCGATGGAGAGGCCTCGTGGATGTCGCTGCAGTGGCTACCTTCACTGCGACATCCACCCCAGGGGATGCATTGTCGGTCACGTAGGTCCCGAGGAGCTTGTGGTGACGAACCACCTCGACGTAACTCCCTGCAAGGGGGACCTCGATCCTCGGCACTCCCTCGGAGTAGAAACTGGCCCGCGCTTGCCGGCTCCCAGGCCCACTGAAGTCAATCATCACCTTGGTCTTGGTGAGTTGCAGCTGGAGGCCGAAGGTGCTGGCGGCGCAGTAGACGGCTTCGCAGAACTCGGTGGCCTCATGCTGAATGTGGTCGGGGCTGGTGAACACGTGCATGCCCGTTAGGTCATCGACAAACGATAGGCCATGTGGTTCTTGCTCCTGGAGTGGCCCATCTGTGGGGTCGTTGTCGCATGCGAAGCTGCTGTCAAGAGGCTTGCCCTGAGGTCGTAGCCCTCGCTGCGCAAGGTAGTTGTCGATCATGCGGTGGACTCGGCCGAATAGCAGATTGAAGTCCGCGTCGGCCAGGGGCACGCCAGGCCTCGTGCCCTTGTGCGGTGCCATAAGGTTCTGGGAAAACCTGTGTGATGTCCACCTGTTGCGATATCCTTCTGCAATGAGGGCAGCCAGGTGGGAGCCGTCCAACACTGTGTCGAGTATCCCTGGGTTGGCCATGAGGTGCTCCAGCTGCGGCTGGGCCCACAGGGGAACCTCGAGGTTCTCTAGCACCTCCTGGACTTCGTCCTCTTCACCTGGGATACCATGCACCAGTTGGACTACAACCGAGTAGAAGGCCTCCTTTAAGTCGTAGCAGCTTATCATGGAGCACTTCCCTTGGGCCTGACTTCTCTCGGTGAAGAGGCGTGCTGCAAGGACCGCCATGTCCGCCCCTCGCTTGGGCCGGCCGCCAACCTGGATGTCCTCCAGCGCTATGGCGAGGGTAGTGTTGAGCATGGTCCTTAGGTATTTGTGGTGGTGCTTGCCCAGAACGTTGTTCAAGAGGATCTCGCGGTAGGCTTGGAGGTACCTTGGGTCGCCTTTTCCTTTGGGAATTGCGACCAGGTCTCCACCCTTGAAGCTCAGCGGCTCTCTCACGGTGGTCGCCACCTTGGTGAAGAGGGGGTGCAGTAGCCTCGCTGCCTCCGTGGGGGCCGCCCTGAGGACAGCGTTCGTGAGCCCGTCGGGGCCTCCTTGCGTCCCAGCCTTGGCCGCAGCGAACTGGGCCTGACAGACGGCCAGGGGCATCACCATGGAGAGATCCAGCATGCCGTCGAAAGGCCTGATCTTGCTGTCGTGATTGTACTTGTCAGCAAGATCATCCGCTGTCACGATCTTCCCCGCCTGTATCTTCGCGAAATGGTTGAGCTCCTGGTCCGCCATTTCCTGGGAGTTGTGGATCACCTCTCCATCCTTGTCGAGCCGCATGGGCTTTCCTGCTGGGAATTTCGCCTTCCTCCCTCCATACCTTAGTAGGTCTCGGTAAGCCTTCCACTGGGCCGCAGCGTCGTTCGCAGCTGAGGCGGAGGACGCTGTCGAGGCAAGCCGACTGAGGAATGCGCTTCGGTCCTTCTCGACGGCCGCGGCAACTATGGGCCCAGACCTGGTGAGGAAGGAAAGGATGGCCATGGCGTAGTCCATGGGCGAGATTGTCCAGTTCAGGAGGAGGTGCGCGTAGTGGTGGATGTCGTGGATGGTGCCGTCGTCGTCGCCACGCTCTCTGCTCCAAAGAGAGAGTGAGTCCCCTACTTCGCCTGCACAAAGAGAGTGGGCGTGGGCTACTAGTCGTCCAGGTCGGCCGTCGTGGGCTTCTCTTCTGAGTACTGCACGGTGGACTCTGAGTGCGAGGCGCCTGGCTCGGATCAGGCCCATGGTAGTCTTGGTGACGTAGGTCTTCCTCGTTGCCCTGGAGGCCTTGCCGAAGGCCTGGATGGCCGCGTCGTTAATGACCCTGATGGCCTCCTCGCAGTGGGTGTTGACGTCCACCTCCCACGGGATGATCGGGGCCTGCTTGAGGATCTCCTTGAAGCTGGCCTTGGCGACGTCGTTGTTCAAGTTGGTCAGATCGGGCCTCGGTCCTGAGGCCTTGGTGGTCTTGCAGACGACCCACTTGAGGCTGGCTAGCACTGGTATGTGGTCTTGTGCAGCTGTGCCTCGGTCCAGACCTGGCTCCGTGCTGCAGCTCGCGACGTATGGGGCGATCGAGGAGTTCAGCAGGATGTAGTCTATCCTGTGGTGCTGCCCCTTCGATCCGACGTGCGTATATGAGTTGCTGCCTGGATCCCTCGTGGTGTTGATGACCTCCATGTTAGTGTCGGCAGCGAAGCTGATGATGTGCTTGCCGTTGCCGTCGGTCACTTCTGGGTACCCACTGGTGCCAACTCCTGGGGACTCGTAGTCGCCAAGACGCCCGTTCAGGTCCCCCATGAAGATGTCCACTCGGTACTTGTCGGACAATCGCTGAGCAGACTCCCAGAATTCTCTCTTCTCCGCCGCGTGGGAGTCTTCGTGGGGTGCGTATGCAGATGCGATAACCATATCTGTGCCTGCAACGCGGGTCTTGATGATCAAGAGCCTGTCGTGCTGGTGGAGGACGAGGGTGTCTTTGGCACTTAGGTACTTCGCTGCCCCACTCGTGCTGATAGGTTGGGAGACGTTGAGCCAGATGTCGCACCCTCTGTTCTGCTGCATGTGGCCTGATGAGTAGCAGACGTATTCACCTACATTGCGGACGTCTCCTTCGCTCTGGGTCTCCTGCAGGGCGACGACGTGCAGGCCCATGTCAGCAGACTGTGCTGCTAGGTGCGTGACCTTGGAGAGGCTCTGCTTGCTTTTGCCGGCCGCCTTGCCTTTGCCCGGCTTGAAGCTCACGGTGGCCTTGAGTGACCTGCAGTTGTACGTGCACAGGTTCACGTTGAGGTCGGCCTTGATGGTGATAGTGCTGATGGGCCTCTGGATCGCTCCTGGGGCTGCCTGCGGCTGAGTGGCCTCCATGATGAAGTCTTTATGCCGCAGGGGCGGGTATGCGGCCTTGACCGCGTCTGGCGCTGATCGCAGCCATTCCCAGGAGAGGAACTTGTTGTGGGCGATCGCCTGTACAGCTGCAATGTTCGGGTCCATCAGGTCGCTGGCCGAGGCTTGATCTGCTATCCCATCAGCGAGCTCGTTCCAAGGGTGCCCGATGTGCGAATTAATATGGTGCCACTGGGTGGGTCGGGCTTGTTGGAGGAGGCCTGCAAGTGTGCGAATGACTGCCCCCAACCTCGGATGTACGTGGCATTGGGCTTCGCCTTTGGCCAGGTTGATGACGTTGAGGGCGTCAGGCGTGATCTCGATGGGCGCGTCGGTATCTTGACCAAGGGCCCACATCAACGCCCAGAGTACTGCCGTGAGCTCCGCTGTGTATGCCGTCACCTTCTCGTTGTTGGCCATGTCGTCTAGGGTTTCGGTGACTTTGCCAGCAATGAAACCCCGAAAGCCGAACGGGCCTCGCAGGTTGCTCCCGTCGTCGTACTCGTCGACAATGACAACTGCCCAGGCGGCTGAGTGTGGGATGCCGTTGTAGCTGCCGTCCGTGTAGATGTGTGTCCGCCTGGTCGGCAGCTCTCGTGATGGGCACATCTCCAACGCCAACCTTGCCATGCTGTGCAGGGTCGTAGTGTCGACGTCGTCGCAGACGTTGACTCGGCCTCGGCCACGAAGGATCTCGGCTACTGGGTCCTGGCTGAGAACTGGCAGCACTGTCGCTTGGCCTCTTTCTCGTGCTGTCGTGGTGGGGATCTGCGGTCGCCTTCGGCCACGCCTGGCCCTCTCTGCATTGATATACTCGGGAGAGTACTCGATGTCGTGGCCTGGCGCCGGCCCCATGCCCTGTGGAACTGGACTTGGTGTAGTGGTGATGTGTGCTGGAGGTGGCCGTGGCGTCGGAGAACGCGTTGGTGGGGCTGGTGATATGGCTCCAGCCTGAGACGCACTCCGCTTCACGGGTTGTAGTGATGGCATTTGGCTCCCCTCATCGTAGTTCAAGTTGTCCGATCCAGCCCGCGCGGCCTGACTGAACAGGGGCTCGCGTGATTGGGCGTGGAGCATGCTGTCACGTAGACGATGAGGTTCGCCATCCAGGGCGTCTGGGTGACTGGTAGCACCCGTGCCGTGGTGGGAGCGCGCTGATGCCGAGGGGAGCGTTGGCTTCCAACTGCTGGACAGCGGTGAGCTGCTTGGGTCCGTCGGGACTGGGGGCACTGGTGCTGCTGGTTGAGCTGCTGAGCCCGACGGGTCTGGATCCACCGCCAGGTCGTGGTACTTGTTGTGGCTGCTGCTGTTGTCCCGACGACTGTGGCTCTCCGCAGCACGCCGTGCGCGGCGTGCACTCCGCTGGGCTGTTCGGAAGGCTGCGACTGCGCACGCTTGCCTCCAGTTCTCGTAGCACTGCTCCATGCCATCCTCTGCCTCGCTGCCAGCCGAGTTTTGACCGTCGAGAAAGGTCCTTTCCACGTTCTCGATCTCATGGACTCGAATGGCGGAGGGTTGCACACTGATTGCAAGGGCAGCCGGTAACGCATCCTTGCAGCCATCTTGGTGGCTTGTGACCTGGAGTGCTGACAGATTGGCGGATGCCTCACTCCTCCCTGGTAGTGGGCCGCCTTGGTTGCCGCCTAGCGCCCCTCGAGACGCGGCGGGCGGCCCTCGTGTCGGCCGTGGTGGTGTCACGTTGGCCCCTCGAGACCCAGGTGACTGATACCGCTGCTGATGCTGGCTGCTGCGATTGGGAGTGGCCATCCCGCTGCCGATGCCCGTTGCGGTATCACATCTGTTTGGAGTCGTGGCCCCTCGAGACCCTGGACTCCTGGGAGTACCTGATCTGGTGCGCGAGCTTGTCGGAATCTCCGCTGGTCCATTTGTTACAAGACGGCTGTCGCAATTACCTCCAGGGCCCGCCGTGCTGTCAAGCCTCTGGTGGTGGGTAGGTCGAGCATCGTAGTGGAGGACCCCACTGCCGTGCTGCGGGCTTTGGGCCCCAGCTGCTCTCCCCGATGCTGCCCAGGAGATCGATGCTGTCGAACTGATCGGAGAGCGTGACGAAGTCCCACATCCGTCGTGCTCTGCCCTGTTGGACTCATCGGCCGCCTCCTGGCGATGAATTCTGTCATGCATAACCTGAAGCCTGGCGGCGCTGCTAGGCCCCCTCCCCCCCTCGGGGGGATTCGGCGGGCGCTGCTGCTGCCTGCACCTCGGCTCCAGGAGTTGCAGGAGGGGAGGGGGTTGCTGTGCCCCTTGTCTCGTCCCTCCTGCGGGCCACTCGGCCACGAAAACGGGCTATGCCTGACTCTCCAGAGTCTACCCGCTGACCCTTGTGGGCCTGGCTGATGTCTTCTCCTGGAAATGCGGGCACTGGACCGAACGCCTCTTCGAGGGCTGCAGCTGCGGCGGCGGCTGAGGTGTGCTGGCGCGTCATGATGTCGATGCCCTCATACTGCCTCTCGATGCTGGCCCCTGCCGCCTCCGCGTTCTGCTGGGACGCAGGGGGAGGGGTCAATACGAAGCTGCCGGCTCCCTCTCCACCACCGTGGCCGCGCTGCTCCTCATGCCCGAATGGAACTGTGGGCGTGAGTGACATCTCGCTGAGTGGCGCTGGCGATGCTGGAATGAGGATTACCTGAGATGCTGTCGGGGTGGGAGGGTCTCCTTGCTCTGCTGGTACCGAGCTAGCCCTTGACGTGGATGCCAGGTCTGTGTCTGCCTCGTGCTGCGTGATCCCCCTCATCTCATCACCCTCCTCGGGTGTGGGGTGATCCTGGCTCCAGGGCGGCCACCTGGCGGGGTAGATCATCGGCGCGTGCTCCGAGCCGTCGTCCTCCGCTCGTGAGTCCTGCGTGCCCGCTGTGCCGAACTGGGTCAGGGGGGCCTCCTCGTAGTAGCGCCTTTGGATCTCCTTCGCCTCGTGGTCCCTCACTACGGACTCCAGCTCCTCCTCCATCTGTACGGCTTCCCATTGTGCTTTCTCCTCAGCAGCTTGTCTGTGCAACTCATCTTGTTCGCGCTCGTATCTTTCTGCCTCCTCGTGCGGGTCTGGCCTGTCGGGGCTCCTGGACCTGTCACGCTCTGTGAGGAGGGCCTCGCCTTCGTCGGTCTGGCGGGTTGCTGACCTGGCTGACCTATTTGATGCTGGCCTCCGAGGGGAGGGGCTGCTCTGCCTGCGGCCCCTGTTGGCTGGGCGCTCCTCAGCTGCACCAATTTGGAAGGTCGCAACGGGGGGCTCAACTGTGGCGGCCGCTGCCTCGGCTGCTCCTCTGGCTTCCTCGTACAGGTCGGCGGCCTCCTGGTAGTCGTCCATGGACTCTTGGGACGTTGGGAGGTGGCCCCCTTGGACGAGATGATGAGCTGCCCTCTTGGTGAAGTCGTAGCCCTCCTGTCCGTATTGCCTCATCTCGGCGTACAGGTTGACCATGGCCTTGCGTTCGCGTTCCCTGCTGGCTGCGATGGCTTCCAGGCTCTGCATCCTCAGCTTTAGCTCCTCTGTCTCCGACGCGCCCTGCTGCTCCTTCTTTGCGATGGCGTCTAGCTCGGTGTGCAGCGTGCTGGAGCGCTGGAGGCTTTCTTGCAGCGCAAGGTGGATAGCCTCCTCCCTGCCCGTCCTCTGCTGGCTGGCGAAGTCTTCCATGGCGGAGGCCTCCTCCATGCTGGCGATCCTGAAGGTGAGGGCCTGGGCGAGCTCCTCCTCGAGCGCCTGCTCCTGCACCTCTGCGTTGGACTTTTGCTCGCTCAGCTGCACCGCGTAGCTGCTCAGTTCCTGTCGCAGGCTCTCTGTGTGCAGCTGCAAGTCATGTGCGTTCGCCTCTTCTATCATGACTTGGCGGGTGAGACTCGCCCTTATTCCCTCAACACTGCCTTCGAGCTCTGCCCGCATTGCCTCCTTGTCCTTCAGGCTGGCCTTCGCGATCTCCTCCTCCTCTGCTCTAGTCCTTAGCAGGGCGAACTGCAAAGCCTGCACCTCATGCGGGACTTGCCGCTCCTTGTTGGCGCTTCTCAGCTCCGCTGCTCCATGGTATGCCACCTGTGCTGCACGCTGCGCAGCGCCCGCCTCAAGCTTGGAGTACTGCTGTAGCTCGTGTATGCGGGCTTCAGCTGCCTCGAGCTCGTTTTTGGTCTGCTTGAGCCGCTCCTGCTGCCGTGCTGCTGTCTGGACGATCCCTTGCAGCCTGGCCGCCTCTGCCGGCGGGAGGGCCCCTTTTCCCTTGGCGTTGGCAACCACTTGAGCCTGGGCGATTGCCTGGACCCTGGCTGATTCGGCGGCAGCTTCTATCTCGAGGGCGTGGTTCTTTTTGGCCTCCTGGAGCTTCTCTTCCATGACCAGCTCCTGCCTGGCGAGCTGCTGCTTGAGATTACCCGCTGCAGCTGTCGCTTGGGCGCTCTCATGCTGGGCCCGTCGCAGTGACTCTTGTGCCTCGGCTCTTGCCCTCATCAGGTCTTGGTAGGCGCCGTCCTGGGGTTGCGGCTTCTCCCGGTGCTCCGCTCGTACTTGCTCGAGCTGCTCATGCAGGTGATTTGCCCGGTGTGTCGCGGCTTCCGCCTCTGCCTTGGCTTGAGTGAAGGCTGTGTCATGGCTGATTATTCTGGCCTCCATCTGCGTCGCGAACTCGAGCTGCTCGTATTGTTGCCTCTTGATATCATGTCGGAGGGCCTTGTGTTGCTGCTGTTGCTGCTGCTGGGCTGCGCTCTCCGCTGCGGTGATGCGCTGCAGCTGCTCTGACTCCTCCTTGAGTGCCAGCCTCAGTTTCGCCTGCTCGCCATTGTGGCGGAGTGCTTGTTCACGAGCAACCCTCCTTACTTCCGCCAGCTCGGCAGCGAACTCTTGCTCGGCTTCGGCATGGCGCTGCTGCTGGTGGGCCCGCTCCGCATTTGCCTTGGCCACCTGATCTGCGAAGCCTCTGGTTGCGCTGCCTGCCGAGCTGGCTCTTGATCGTGGCGATTGCCCCACCACTCCTGATGGCCAAGCTGGGAGTCCGTCACCAGGTGCTTCGCTGTTCAGGCGCCTGTCAATCACAGCCTTGTGGAAAGCATCCCAGCTCGGTGCCAAGCCGAACCCGTCCGCGTCCCAGTCGCCCTCGTCGTCCGCCGCGCCGCCGTCGGCGAGCACAGCCCTCACGTCGGCGATGTTGGACTCGAGCTGCCTCAACTCCTGCTGCTTGGCCTTGAGGTCGTCCCGCAGCTCGTTCGACTTGGCCTCTAGGGCGATGACTTCGAGTTTGACGGCCTTGCGCCTCTTGCTGAGCACCTGCAGCTGGTCGTTCGGCCTTCTCGTGACCAGCTTCTGATACTTGATGACCGCGATCTCCCTCAACTGCTCTTCAGTGCTGTCCCCCGCGGCCTGCTTGGCAATGATTAGGTCGCCCAGCTTCCTCAGCCTCTGATCGGCGGTGCTCAGGAACTTCTGGATGCCTGCGCGGTCGGCCGGGGGCGCCTGCCACTTTGGGTGGGTGGTGGCCTGGTCCAGCGTGCATGCCGCCACTGAGTCGATGACCTTTTGAGCACGCTGGTCCGCTTTGCTGGAGCTGGCCTGGCCACCCTTGCCCGCCCTGGGCTGCTGCTGCTGCTGCTGCCAGGGAGGCTGACTGGGCTGCTGGTGCTGCTGCTGTGGCCATTGGCGAGGGCTGGCCTGGCCAGAGCGTCGTGGCCGCGACGGCTCCCTGCGCCAGGGCGGTTCCTCAGCAGCTGGCTCGGCGTGCCAGTGCTGTTCTCGCCAGCCAGCGCCGTGCCACCTCTCCTGGCGCCATGGGGGCGCTGCTGGCGGTGCTGCTTCCTCTTGGGCCTGGCCTTTGCCGCTACGGCCACCACCGCCTCTGCCCTTACCATCACGAGCCATCGCTGGCTGGGCGGAGTGGTGGGCGGCCAGGCGCTCGGCCGCTGCCCGCAGGCGGAGCAGGAGCCTGTCCTGGGCTCTCTGCTGCCGCTCGCGGCGGTGGGCAGCGCCCTCTGGAGCTCCTCCTCGATGATGACGCGGCGTCCCGCCGCTTGGCCGCAGCGCGGCCGCGAGCGCCGCGGCCTGCGGCAGGGGACAGGGAGGCACGGGTGGCCCCCTGCCGCAGGGCATGGCGCGCGGCGCGCGTGAGCCCGGCCTCGGGGGCTGGCCGATGCGCGATGCGCCCTGCCACCGCGATCGACCGGGCGGCAGGCGCCGACCGACCCCGATGGATCGATCGGGATCGGCTGGCCCCAAGAGGCCAAATGGCTTTCCTCCTCCTCCTCCTCCTCCTCCTCCTCCTCCTCCTCCTCGCCTCCGCCTCCCTCCTCCCCTCCTCCTCCTCCTCCTCCTCCTCCTTCCTTCCTGGTCCTCCTCCTCCGCCTCCTCCTCCTCCTCCTCCTCCTCCTCCTCCTCCTCCTCCTCCTCCCTCCTCACTTTCACGGAGGGTTTTTCCTCGGCGGCGAACGAGGAGGGGAAGTGAGAAAAAGAAGGCCTTCTCAGTAGGCGGTGGGGCTTCTCTCAGAAGCCCTTGCGCGTTCTAAGAAGTGTTCTGTGCCTTCGGGGAAAGCTCAGAAAACCGCTCCTGAGGCCGGGGGACTTCCGAGCCTTCTGAGAAGGCCTTCTCCTTCTCACTTCCCCCCTGGCTCGCTGCCGAGATTCGGCCAGCGCCAGTGGTTTCATACAGAAGGGGCCACAGGAGAGCGGGAGGAGGCGCAAGCGACGAGGGTCGAGCATCGCAAACTCCTGGCATGTCGAGCGCGGGTGGTGGCTGTGGCCGTCCGTGGCTCCCGCGGTAGGCTCCAGCAACCACTTTTCGCGAACCTCTCGCTGAGGATATTGCGATCGTGCTGCCACACGCGCTGCTCGCTAAAACGCCTCTGGGCAGTGCCCAAACTCAGAACTGCCCGTTCCTCCCCGTGGAAGTGCCATTATCACTGTACCAGGGTGTCTTCTTCTGGGCCCCATCGCCGTGGCCACACTCGTCCCCCCGCCTCTCTCCAGGTCCACTGTTCCGGGCCACTCTTCCTCTCGTCCCGCTTCTCTTCTTCTGGGCCTCATCGCCGTGGCCACTCTCGTCCCCCCTCCCCTCTCCAGGTCCACTGCTCCAGGCCACTCTTCCTCTCGTCCCGCTTCTCGTCTTCTGGGCCTCCTCGCCGTGGCCACGCTCGTCCCCCCTCCTCTCTCTCCGGGTCCACTGTTCCGGGCCACTCTTCCTCTCGTCCCGCTTCGCTTCTTCTGGGCCTCCTCGCCGTGGCCACGCTCGTCCCCCCTCCCCTCTCCAGGTACACTGTTCCGGGCCACTCTTCCTCTCGTCCCGCT
>CAUYUJ010007906.1:5000-12500 GCA_963575745.1 Prorocentrum cordatum
CCGCCCTCCGCCCTCGGTCCGCCCTCCCATCGCTTCCTTGGGGCACTGCAGCCGCGGCATGCGCGCGGGCTCAAGCGAGGGGATCGCATGCGCCACATCAGGGAATGCCCCATAGTCGATGTGGTCGGCACTGCTCTCCCACGCCTCCCATAGTCGTTCATGCTGGGGGATTGCGGGCAGCGGATTCACGTATGGGATGCTCTCTGCTCCTCGCCCCCCTCTCCTCTCCGTGACCGTGTTCATCGAGATGGCTTACACGACCTATATATATATATATGTATATATATAGATGTGTATATATATATACATATATGTGTACATATGTATGTATATATATATATGTATACCACGACGTGGAGCGCAGGCAGCTCTCGCGCTGCCGCATTGCCGCGGCCGCGGCCAAGAGAATCCAGCAACTCGATCGGACGCCAGAGGGACACCCAGGATCTCATCGGGCGATCCCACGAGGGGTGCCCCTGAGCGTGTGCGGCGCCGCCCCCGGTGACGTCTGCTCAGCCGGCACGGACGGATAGATACCCTGAGAGGAGCAGCAGATCTCTCGTGCCCCGGGGCGGTCTTTCTTCGTCCCTGGCCTTGGCCGCCCCTCCTCTTTGGGCGCAGTGTGCTCCTCCTCCTCCTCCTCCTCCTCCTCCTCCTCCTCCTCCTCCTCCTCCTCCTCCGCCTCCGCCTCCGCCTCCGCCTCCGCCTCCTCCTCCTCTCCCTCCTCCCTCCGCCTTCTCCCTCCTCCCTGCGCCTCCCTCCCTCCCTCCCTCCTCCATGTTTCCCTCGCAGCGTTTCGCTAGAGGCTTCTCACAGTGGTGCAGATGGGCCACAGAAGGGCCCAACAGGAGGGAAGGGGAGCCATGCATCGCCCGGTCTGGCGGCCGCTTCGCCGGAGACGTCCTCACAGGCCTCAATGTCAGCATGTCTGCTCCGGACTGCCACGGTCCTTTGATCGGGGGTGGACAGACCTCTTACCCTGATACGTCGATTAGTGAATTGGCCGTTTTCGGTTCGCGAGAGGGCGTCGCGGCTGTCATTTTGCGGGTCCAGGTCCGTCGGTTTCGGTCCCAGGCCGTTTTCCATAAAGGGAGGTTTACTAAAGGGCGGTGTGTCCACCGCCGATTTGAGTAAACCACACTAAGGTGCACATCGCTGTGCTTCCGCCCCTGTCTTCGACCCGCTTTTCCACAGTTGCTGCTCTTAGGGTGCTTTGCTGGGGTGATGTTCCTCCTCCTCCTCATCCTCATCCTCCTTTTCCCTCCACCTACTCGTCCTTCTCCTCCTTCTCCACCTCCACCTCCTTCTCCTCCTTCTCCTCCTCCTCCTCCTGCGACGACGACGACAACGAGGACGACGACGACGACGACGACGACGCGAAGGCCCTCGGGAGAATGGTCGGGGCCGTATCTAAGAGCCCGCAGTGGCCCCCCTGGGCCTCGCGGATGCCGCTGGAGGGGGGCGCTTCCCTTGGGGGCCCACGGAGTAGCAGATGATCCCCAAGTTGCGCTCTGCCCTCCCGTGGAATACGTGATCCGGCGGCGCTGGTTCCACGACGACTCTGCCGAGCAAACCGGGCTGCAGGTAGCCTCGGACGACCCGAAGCGAAGAGCCCTGCCTGTCGCACGTTGCCCTTCCTGGGTGACTGGCAGCAGCGGGGCATCTGCGTCCTTGTCTGCCTTGCCCAAGCCTGCTGAGGGGAGAAGAGGCTGGTCACCGTCGGGGCCCGTCCAATGGGGGGAAGGCCAGTTCGGAGCGCCCGAAGCAACTATCAGTTTTCCTGCGAGAAGCGCAGAAAACACGCTAATCTGGCTTCAGCTGATCGAGCCAAGCCCACGACGCAACGAGAGAGCCCTGAACCCAGGGAGTCATAGGCAAGACTCGGGGGGAATAATTACATGGACTCCAGAGCAGCCGAGGCGGCCAAAGAGTCCACTAGTTTGTTGGGGGCGTGCTCTCATGGTTGCGTACATGCTCAAACGAAGAAAATTGTTCCGTGGAAACAAACTTGACACGAGCGCGAAAAGGAATTGTGTACAGCGAGCGGCTTGAATAAGGAACACTTACTTTTCAAAAGGGGCTCGGTCGTTCCTTAGGCTTGCATGCGTCATTTACCGTTCCATATGCGCTATTCGTATGTATCGTTCTTTATGCGCTACTCATTGGAAAAGAGGGCTCCGTTCCTTACTGATCGTTCCTTAGGTCAGGCCGATGACCGTATCCGTGAATATGAAGTAGATTGGCCTCTAGTGGAGCTAATTTGACTACGGTGGGATTGCCAACGGGAGAGTCAATTGCTGTAGACTGGCACGTCCAAGACACAGCCCACAGCATAACTACCACCTCCGACCTCAGACTGCGATAAGCTGGGTCCATGTCTTCGGCATCTGAGCTAAAACTAACTGCAGCCTAGCCCCCAAAGGGTGAGGTGCCCACGTAGTCTGTCAGGACAACGACAAAGGCCCACGAAGGGGGGGTCCGTAGAGCCACCTGCCCATGGGTAAAGATCTTGACCGATGTGGGGTGTGTAAGTGGGGTACCTTGGGGGGAAAAGGTCCTTCAGAAATTGAACGGCGAACGGGAGAAGATGCTGCTCGCACTGGTAGTCGGCCAACTTCTCCTACCTGACAAAACTATGGGGCCAGCCTCGACATGCATTCGCCTTATTGCGGCATAGAGGGAGTGCCCACTCTCGTCCGTCGCGCACGGGTGCGGTCCGATCGAAGTGGGCGCTGCGCTTATCCTTTCTCCGAAGCCTCCGCGTTTGGAGCAGTAGGCGCAAGGTGCATCTCCAGACGCCGCGCCCGCCGCGTTCCCGCGCTGGCCGGGAGATTCAAGCAGTGGCGAAGCGTCCTGGCGCGCATATAGTCCTACCAAACAATGTTCTTAGAACATGTCTGGCTGGGACTGTCTTGTTTTAACAGATCTGGTTTATGTTCTAAGAACATTGTTTTTCTTCTTAGAACATTTTTGGGTTCTAAAAGCATTTCGTGGTAGGACTATAGGAATGCTGGGACGGTCGGTCCCTGCTCAGTCCTTGGCGAAGTCTCTGGCCTTCTTTGCCCGGGAGAAACGAGCGGCCTTTGGGCCCTCTGCCCGCCAACCCTGCGGCGCGGCCGCAGGGGGCTGCGGCTGCTGGAGACGCAGCCGCAGCAGTTGCGTCTGGGTGAGCCTCGCCCACGGGCCCTGCCATGGCCGCAACGAGGACCTCGTGCCGCGCCGAAGCTCGGGACGATCGAAATGGGTACGGAAAGAAAGGGTACGATGCTCAACAGCAGTTCCTGTTCATTTTGAACAGGACTCGCTGTCCGCGCCGCCGCGGCCTGTGTCGATTTGAGACAGAAGGCCGCCTGCCCAACAACGGCCACTGTTGGTTTGGGACAACATTTGTTGTTGGGCATTGTACCCATTATTTCCGTACCCATTTCGGGCGTCCAAAGAAGCATCCGAAAATTGTGAGGTTAAGCTCGCAGTTGTGCCGTCGACCCTCTGCTGGTAGGTGGCAAGGCTGGTATCGATGGACATGGGGCTGCTGCTGGAGGACCGCCAGGTCCGGCACCCGTGATGCTGCCATCTGGTGACTTGGTTGCTGTGTTGGTTGCTTCTGGTGTGTAGGTGGTGCACGGCCTGGTGGTGGCGAGCGAGCATGAGGCCTTGCCCTGCCTTGGGGCTGGCGCTGCTCTGCTCCAGCCCCTGCATCGACCACTGCATCTTCGCCATTCACCTCCTCTGC
Organism: Prorocentrum cordatum; assembly: GCA_963575745.1. Lineage (NCBI taxonomy): Eukaryota > Dinophyceae > Prorocentrales > Prorocentraceae > Prorocentrum > Prorocentrum cordatum. The sequence continues at coordinate 8,734 of CAUYUJ010007906.1, forward strand.
ATCTGCTTGCTCGTCTTGGGCCGCCATGTCGAACGACGGGGGCGATGTCTGCAACTGGGCAAGAGCCTCGGCGTGTCTCTCCACCCATTGTGCAGCAAGCTTCCTTAGCTCGACGAGTAAGCGTAACTCCGCCTCCTTCTGCTGTGTTCGGTATGTGACCTGGCAACGCAGAAATCTGACGATCGATCTGCTCCTGAGAGGGCTGGCATGAGCGGATAGAAGTAATAATGACCGCAAACCGTTCCATACTTTCCTCTGCCAAGTCCCCGCTTCATTCCGTCATCCAAATCGTGGCTGGTAATGTTTTGAGTTCCAGCCGTCGTCTGCGTACAGATGAGTTCTGCTCTGGGAGCATGATTTGGCAATTCGCCTGGAAACAGATGATGAAAGCGGGCTAGCTCTGGGAGCGTTGGTTGGATTGTGTGTGGTTGTTTCGACGCAGAGTTGTCTCCCTCGACATGTACCCCCCCGAATCAAACAGAAGCGGCTGCCGGCTGGGAACGACGACCCCTCCATCGAGCAGCAGAATAGTCGTGACCGTGTTTGCCCGTCTCCTGCATGACCCAGGGAGCCCGAGAACACGTTGATGGCTATGTGTATTGTCGGATTGGGCCACCACTCCCTTGGCCCTGCACATGTTGACAGGATCGACAGGTACATCGCGAAGAGACATGGGCAGTTCCACTTTGACCGCACATGGCGAATTACACATCCAAGTGTCCATGAACGATAATGGCTAGGACGAATGATGTGCCGTAAGGCTTTTCCTCGTTTGTGCAAGTCGCAAGTTGCGATTTGCACAAGCGAAGCTAACTTCTGTTGAACTTCTGTTGAACGTCGAAGGGGCGACCTGACAACAGACTTCTGTTGAACAGAAGTCTGTCGTCAGCTCGTCCCTGCCGCTGCCTGCGGAGCCACGCAGGCTCTGATGCGCGGCTGGCCGCACTCGGCTGGCGCGCCGAGGTTCCATACGGGGGAACGGTTTGCAACAGTGATGTGAGAAAAGGGAAGTCCCCTCGCCCTCCCGCCACGAAGGCAGAACCCGAGATGGGAATTCGGAATTGGCGGGCGCCTCGCAGGAAAGGACGGGTGATAAGAAGGGAAGAGGAGAAGGGACAGGGAGGAAAAGGAGGATAAACATGACCTGGTAAGGAGGAGGAGAGGGGAGGCGGAACGGGAGGGGACAGGTGAAGGAGAAGGAGAGAAGAGGAGAGGAGGAGGAGGAGGAGGAGGAGGAGGAGGAGGAGCAGGAGCAGGAGCAGGAGGAGGAGCAGGATGAGGAGAGGAGGATATGATGATGAGTGAGGAGGAGGATGAGAGGAAGAGGGAGGAGGAGGGCGGAGGCGAGGACTAGGAGGAGGAGGATGAGGAGGAGGAGGAGGAGGAGGAGAGAGGGAGGAGGAGGAGGAGAGAGGGAGGAGGAGGAGGAGGAGGAGGAGGAGGAGGAGGAGGAGGAGGAGGAGGAGGAGGAGGACGAGGGGATACGGAAGGGCAGGAGGAGGAGGACGGGCAGGAGGAGGAGGAGGAGGACGGGCAGGAGGAGGACGGCCCTCATCCTGGGGGACCCATGGGCAGGACATGTTCATCGACCAGTGCCTCTCCACCGTTCTGCACGTCAGGCCCACTGCTGCCTTGACGACTGCAGCCTGGGCCGGACGGGACGGGGCCAGATGGAGCGGGCATAAGGGAGGAAGAGAAGGACGAGGATGAGTTGCAGCCGGACCGAGGTGTAAGATCGAGGTCGGTTCGGGCACGCAAGAGCCACAGGTTGAAACAGTGGCCGCCCTCCATAAGCGCCGCTGCCTGGGATTCCGACGTTCGAGGCAATGTCGCTTGAGGGCGTTGCAGGCGGGAACTCGGTTTTGAACAGTATCATCTTCCCTCCGTGCAGCAGGTCGAAGCTTTATGATCACTAATGTCCACAGTCAGCCCGCATTGGAAGGATGGGCAACCTTCCCAAGGGTACCTTCGCATCCTTGCCTCCTCGGCCCATCCCTTGGCCACTTCCGTTGGCCGCGCCCCGCTCGAGAAGCTTCGGCGTGGCCTTCCGAGGCCACGTGCAGCCCTGTCGCGCATCCTTCCTGCACGGGTTGGCCACACTGAGACAGTGCCGGGCGCGCGGCCGATGTTGAAGATGTACCTCCCTCCACCCTCCTCCTCCTCCTCCTCCTCCTCCTCCTCCTCGCCTCCTCCTCTCCTCCTCCTCTCCTCCTCCTCCTCCTCCTCCTCCATCCCCCTCCTCCCCCCTCCTCCTCCCTCCTCCCCCCTCCTCCTCCTCCTCCTCCTCCTCCTCCTCCTCCTCCTCCTCCTCCTTCTCCTCCGCCTCCTCCTCCTCCACAGCGGTCGGCCACTGCGGAGACGAATGGGCGCGGCGCCGGGGGCGAGCGCCCGGGCGCCCCACCATCGCAGGCCTAGAGGTCGACACCAACACCAACATCGGCGGTGTGCCTCCACCGAGGGGAGGGGGCCCGGATCCTGGTGATGGCGGCAAGATTCTGGCTTCCAGGGGGACCGAAGTATTGCCACCAACGCCGACATCTGGGATCGTCTTCCCCACATGGAGGCACCCCCCCCGTGTTGGTGTCGGTGCCCACTTCTAGGCCTCCGACACCATGGCCAGGGAGTGGGTTGGGCGGTGCTTCGCCGCCGAGGGCAGGTCGCCGCTCCGTCGGCGGTGCCTCGCCGAGTCCAAGCCCAACGCTTCTTCCCCCATGGGCCAGCTCGCCCCCCCCCCCCTACAGTCACGCCGCCTAGCAGGGGTGGGCGATGCTCCTAAGGGTAAGTGCACATTGTCCATGTCCAAGGATTCGAGAGTTCTTTGATGTTTAGATCCTTTCATTTCTAAGTGCTTTATCCTGGGCCTCTTCCTGGCCACGAGGGGGCCAGGAACAATTAGAAACGAGAGCAATTAGAAACGAGCACGATTAGAAATGAACGACGTGTAGCAAGGAATGGCGATGTTCCCAAGGGTAAGCACCCTCTCGTCCCTGCCCCTTCGGTCCAGCCTTGGCCACTCCGCTCGAGAAGCCTCGACCTGGCCTCCCCAAGGCTAGTGCATCCTCACCGCGCATCCTTGTATGATACGGGCCGACCGCAGCTGGCTGGGCCGGTTTGGGGGAGGGGGGGGGGCCACCAGCACGGGGCCGAAGCGGGAGCATTCGAGCAGCTGCAGCCGCAGCCTTCGTTACCCCGCTCTGGGCCGAGGCCCCGGGAGAGAGGGCGTGCTGGACCAGAGGAGGGAGCTGGGAGGGGACAGCGCTCCGGAGCGTTTCCGGGGCGCTCTCGGAGCGTTTCGGGGCGCGCCGGGAAGGCCGCGGCGCCCGAGGCATCCTCCAGAGCCGCGGGATCTCAGAGATTCTCGATGCATCCCCGCCCGATTTGATCCTGGCCGTGGCTTCGCATGAAAGAGGAAGGAAGAGGGAGGCGAGGGAGGAGAAGAGGAGGAGAGGGGCGGAGAGCGCAAGGGGCGAGGGGGGGGGGGGAGACGTTCGATTTTTTCCTCGCCCGAGGGTGTCCTCGCCAATGGTTTCGTCCCACAAAGAGCAGGCCCGCAGGGGCTGCAGAGCCGGGCCGTGCGCCCCCCCCCGCCCAAGCGCCGCCCTTGCTTTGCTGCGGGCGCCCGCTGCGGCCGTGGCGCGCCGCGGCCGCGGGGCCCCTCTGCGGGAGCTGCCGGCCCCGCCGGGGCCAGGGCTGCTCCCGCTCCGCTCCTTTGGGGCACCCGAAGCCTGGCATCGCTCGGACGTGTGCATTTTTTGTCCTCGCGGGGG
>CAUYUJ010007906.1:17500-43643 GCA_963575745.1 Prorocentrum cordatum
TAGGAATGCCGGGACGGTCGGTCCCTGCTCAAAATAGTCTGGGGACCATTTCTTGCGCATGTGTTTTGCATAATTTTATGTTTTGGGGGGATCTGGTTAATGTTTCGTCCAAGATCCCCTTGTAGGGGGACAGGCCCGACCCAAGTCTGGGCTGAGGAGGGGAAGGGGGAGCAGGAGGTCGGCGAGGACAGGAAAAGGAGGAGCCAGACGGAGCCAGGACGAAGATAGACATCCCTTCCAGAGCGTTCAAGAACGCTCTCAGAGCGCTCCGGAGCGCTCTGAGAAGGCCGCGGCGCCCGAGACATCCTCCAGAGCCGCCGGGTCTCAGAGATTCTCGCGAGGGGGGGAGATGAGGGAGCGGGCGGCGAGGGAGGAGAGGGAGAGGCGGGAGGAGAGCGAGGAGAGGAGAGGAGAACTGAGGGGGGAGGAGGAATGGAGGGGGAGGGAGGAGGGAGGAGGGGAGGGGGAGGGGAGGAGGGAGGAGGAATGGAGGGGGAGGGAGGAGGAATGGAGGGGGAGCAGGAATGGAGGGGGAGGGAGGAGGGGAAGGTCCCCGCTCATAAGCGCAGGCGACGCTACCGCGACCGAATTCTCGAAGCTCGCGATCCGCACATGGGTTCGACCGTTGAGGAAGCGCCGCCTCGCCTGCGCAGTTTCCATCCCTGCGCCCCTTGGCTCGGGAAACTTGGCGGAGAGGCAAGCGTGAGGTCCGGAGGCCCGCCTGCAAGACCGCCCCAGTCAACAAGGACGGGAAGGGGAGGATGGGAAGACGCAGCTGGAGCGGAAAGGGGATGCGTCGTCGTCGTCGTAGTCGTCGTCGTCGTCGTCGTCGTCGTCGTCGTCGTCGGGTGGGTGGGAAGACGGAGCTGGTGCAGGAAGGAGATGCGTCGTCGTCGTCGTCGTCGTCGGGTGGGTGGGGTGACGGAGCTGGAGCGGGAAGGGGAGGAAGAAGAGGCTTGGCGTCGCGGCCCAGCGTCTCCAGAGCAGTCCTGTCGGCGGGTTGGCCAGGCCTCCCTGCTCTCGGCTCGGAAGCCCGATGCTGCCGCAGTGCCGCAGATATCTCGAGAGCCACCTTGGCGTTCACCTAACACGTCAACCCAGACTGATTGGCCTGCTCGATCAGCATCGCCATTACAAGGGCTAGAGGGCCTCACCCACACATCGGCCCCATCCTTTTTGGCTCAGTCTCCTCCCCCTTTCCGCCCTCCCCCTCCTTCTCCAGCCCCCTTTCCGCCCTCCCCCTTTCCGCCCTCCCCCATCCTTTTTGGCTCAGTCTCCTCCCCCTGCCCCTTTTCCAGCTTCTCCTCAGGCTCCTCCCTCGGCCAGAGACAGGGATCCCGGGATCCCACGGGGCGCAGGTAGCCTTCCACCCGTTCAAGACACTGCGCAGCTACCAGCAGTGCCTGAGCAGCACGTCGGGGGGAGCAGGTGGAGCGGACCTGTCGTCAACAACCCGCACAGCAAGGACGGGAAGCCTTCCCGAGGATGCCCTTGCAGCCTTGCCTCCTCGGTCCTTCCTTGGCCACTTTCGGTGGCCGCGCCCCGCTCGGAAAGCTCCGCAATGGGCGTCCAAAAGGCCCCTGCATCCTTCATCGCGCATCCTCATGATGCGGGCCGACCTGCAGCCCAGACGCTGGGCGCCCTGAAGAAGACGGAAGCCGCGGCCTGTTCTGGGCCTGGGCCGCTGGAGGCCCGTGTGGGGCCCACGAACAAACAACAAAAACAAAAACAAAAACGCAGGGCGAAGTCCACGGGAAGCACGTTGGGGCGAGGGGTCCCGGGCGCCGTGCAGGGAACGAGCACAGGGCGCTGGAGGCCGGGGCCTCCCGTGAAGAGCAGGGAGGGGTTCGCGGAGGATGTCCGTGGCAAGGAGATGGAGGACGGGGCTTCCCTTGAAGAGCAGGGAGGGGTTCGCGGAGGATGTCCGCGGCGAGGAGATGGAGGATGACGCTGGTGTCGCCGAGCAGTTGGTCACGTTAGCTTCAATGGGTCAGGTTAGCTTTGGCGCAGTGTCCACAGGGCCTGGGTCAGGTTAACTCAGGGATTTGCCGAGGAGGCGGGGGGGGCTGTATACAGTAGGCACGTCAAAAAAGACACCGACCTGCCAGAAGGTGCCCCACGACAATGTCGTAGCCCCCGATGGCCCCGGGGACCACACAGGAGCTCTGGGGCACCTTAGGACGCACAAAGATCTACGACGACTGCGCACCAGTATATCTTGTAGCAAGATTGCTTGCAGTCAACCCGCATAGTAAGGATGGGCAACCTTCCCAACGGTACCCTTGTATCCTTGCCCCTTGGGCCCATCCTGAGCAGCTTTCGCTGGCCAGCCTCGCTCGAAGAACGTCAACATGGCCCTCCAAGGCCCTTGCATCCCTACCGCGCATCCTTGCGAGACGGGTCGACCGCATGGCATAATGCCGTGCATTGGCCCGACAGGTAGAGTGAGGAGGAGCAGGACCAGCTGCGACTTGGGCAGGGCCCGGGGCAGCTGCGGGAGGAGGAGGAGGAGGACGAGGGCGCGGAGCTCTCTAGGAGTGCGCCGTTCCGCCCGAGATGGCGAGGGGGGGAAAGACCGACGCCCGTGTGCGCTGCGCTGTTCGGACTGGGTGACTGAGCGTGCGGGCAGCCCAGACCCCCTCGCATGGTGAAACAATCAGGACGGCGAGCCTGTGTTTGCTAGTTGCGGCTTACGGTGGCCCTCGCTGGGACCCGAGGCCGTCAGCACACGACTCAGTCCCAGGAAATTGGCAGCAACGTGGGAGAGCGAACGCCTTGTGAAAAATGACGAAATCGGCGGTCTGGGCCTCACATCCCCCCTTCTCCTGTTGCCGCCCTCCTCCCCGGGGCGAACCCAATCGGCCGGACCGGCAGCAGAATCCCCGCCCTTGCCGCATCACCTCCTTCGCCAGCCACCCGAGGAGGACGCATCCCCGGCGCGGGGGCTGGCGGGCCTCGGCTCGAGCCTCGGGGAACCTGGTATCGGCCAGAACTCGACTGCGCGTAAGAGTGGTCCCCCGATCGCCGAACGCGCAGCGGTAGTAGCGTCCTGCGTGCTTGGGTTTGGTCCCCCCCGCGGCCCCCACAAAGCCGCGCACCAAAGTTCACTCTTACCCAGGGTCACTTTTTCCGTGTAGCCGAAGAACGGGAAGGGTGGACTGTGCCCGCCGCGGGTCGAGGGGGTGGGGCCTTTGCGTTGCCGAGTCCTGCCCTTGACGGCCTGCCGCACGAGCGAGGCTCGCGGCCCCTGCGCTGATGCGTTCGCGGGCCCACCCGCCCCCGCACCTGGCTCGGGGCCAGCCTACCGGGCCGTTCTTTGGGCGGGCCTCTTGTTCTATCCTCTCTCATCCCTCTTCCTCGTCGTCCTCCCGCCCCCCCTCTTCCCTTCCTCCTTCTCCTCCTCCTCCTCCTCCTCCTCCTCCTCCTCCTCCTCCCTCCTCCTCCTCCTCCATTCCTCTTGCTCTGCCTCCTCCTCCTCCGCCTCCTCCTCCTCGCCTCCTCACTCCTCGTCCCTCGTCTCCTCCTCCTCCTCCTCCCCTCCTCCTCCTCCTCCTCCTCCTCCTCCCCCTCCTCCCCCGCCTCCTCCTCCTCCCCTCCTCCTACGCCGATGAACTAAAGCAGTACAAACAAAAACTTTCGGAGGCCCGTGCTCACTTCCGCAAGTGTATGCTATACTTGTTGTTATACTACTGCCTGCTCGTCCTTCACGCCGACTTCCTCCCTCCCCATACTGCCTCCTAATCCTCCACCCACACCTCCTCCTTTCTCCTTCAGGCAGGGTCAGTGTGAAGACAACTCGCTACAGGGCGTTGTGGAACGGTCTCAGGGCTCAAATGGCCGCGGCACCAGGTACACCTCAGAGATTCCTGAATCATCTTCATCCCGATGTATATTCATCCATGGTCCATGGACGCATGGGCTCTCCCCATGGGAGAGAGACCTCTCTTCGCTACAAGCTTCCCCGAGAGGCCAGTCAGCCGTGCGCCGTGCAGTCCACCAGCACCACCACCTCCGCACGCGCTACATGTCTTCATCCCAGACCTGCGATGTTGTGATGTTCCAGGCCTTCCTCCATCGGGACGTCGCCGATGCAGCGGCGATGCGGTGTGATCTTCCGACCGCATCTGCTTCAGCACCTTTTGGGGACCTCCTGATCTACTCGATACGCTGGCCCAGGACGTATCAACCCTTTGGGGTTGGCTTGATCTTCTTTAGAAGCTGCAAACCAAAGTTCCATAACTTGTTCAAGACTTTGGAGTTACGGTCGGGAACGCTACCTTGGAGTATTGCGCCACCAGTGCTGGCCCACCACGCTGTGGCGCGGCACGTTAAGCGCGTCCCGGTCCGCGAGCATCAACATCCCGAGGTTGTCGCTACGACACGCTCAGCAACAGTTCTAGACCGTAGTCATCTCTTCCCTCTGCGTCAATCCCCAGGGTGAGCCACCCAAGGTCGTCAGGGGGCCGAGATCTCCACCGCAGTCCAGACGGGGGGCAAGCCACAGGGTACCCCTGGTGCACGCGGCAGGGGCGCCACAGACATGGAGGAGCAGGAGGAGGAGGAGGAGGAGGAGGAGGAGGAGGAGGAGGAGGAGGAGGAGGAGGAGTGAGCGAAGGAGGTCAAGGGCCCCAGACCTACATCGAGGAAGCGCGGAAATGGATTCCGGCGCGTGGATTGGCGACGGGTCCCGCTTCCGTACGAAGTCTGCGCGCTCCGTCGCCAAATCAGGCGGCGTCGGCCCATGCTTCGGGGGGGTACCGTCCCCGATTCGTGGAGCTGGCGCCCACGCGCCGGATCCATGGATCCCAGAGCCATGTGAGCGCGTGCCCGATTCTGGGGGCCGTTCCCGGGCTTCGGGAGCGTCAGATACATTGGGCGCCGCGTAATGGGGGGGTCATAAATGGGGGGGTGGCAAGGGTGGTTCGAAAAGGTACCCAAACGGTACCTAAACGAGCCCCCTGGGGCTCTGGAGGGGCACGAAAGGGGCACGAAAGGGGACCTTTTCTGCCCCTTTCGTTTATGACCCCCCCATTAAGCCCCGCCCGAATACATTTTCAAGGACGAAGAAGCGGTCCCCAGGAGGTCGAGAGGTCTGGGCCCGCATGTCCGGCAAGTGACTTACAGCAGAGGTCCGGGGGAGACGGGGGGAGAGAAGCTGGAAGGGAGAGGAGGCGAGGCACAGAAGAGGAGGAGAGGGAGGAGAAGAGGGAGGCAGAGGAGGAAGGGGCATGGTCAAGACAGGCAGCTGGTGGAACAAGTTGCCAGCCGATGGGAAGCGCAGGTCTGCCGTCGATTACATGGACCAGACGAGGTTGCACAGATCCTTGCAAATGTTCGAGTATTAGGGTATGGTGCCTCCGCGAAGCGGGGCCGTGTAGATGTTGTGTAGGTTGTTGCAGTAGATGTTTGGTCGCACAGGTGTTTTGTGCTTGCGTGAATGTTTGGCTTGTGTGTAGGCGCGTGCAGCCAAGGCGCTGAACTGAGGAGCACTTCAGGTGTTCGGAAGGGGATCGCTGTTGCTTACGTTGGTCCTTCCACGGCTGTTCCTTCAGCGATCCTCGTGCACCCAGGAGCTGTTGGGGCCAACAACAGGCTGCGTTCCATATTCAGCGGTCCTTGATAGTAGCACAGTGATCATGTGAGTTTTGCGTGCGCGTGCACGCGTGAGCGAGTGTGTATGTTTGACTGTGTGTGTCTGAGTTGGACCAATCGGCCAGAAAAATGCAAGTGTGTGTGTGTGTGTGCGCATGAGAACGTGTGTGTATGTGTGTTCGTGTGTGAGTGCTGCTATGTGTGGTGTGTGACTGTGTGTGTGTTTGTGTGTGACTGTGTCTGTGACAGTGTGAGACGGTGTGCGACTGTGTGTGTGATCGTGTGTGGCGCTGTGTGTGATTGTGAGTATATGTGTGTGGATGTGTCTTTGTGTTCGTGTGTGTATGTGTTCGTGTGCGTGTCCGTGCGTGTTCGTGCGTGTGTTCGTGAGTGTGTTCGTGTGTCTTCGTGTGTTCGTGTGTCTTCGTGTGTGTGTGCCTTCGTGTGTGTGTGTGTTCACGTGTGTGTTTGTACATGTGTATGTGTGTTGCGTGGTTGTGTGTATCTGTGTGTTGTGTGTGCGTTGTGTGTGCGTGCGTGCTTGTGTGTGTGCGTGTCTGTGTGTGTTGCGTGTCTGTGTATGTGCGTGTGTGCGTAGTGTGCGTGTCGGTGTGCTTGTCTACGTGCGTGTGCGTATGTGTGCGACTGTGTGTGAGTGTGCGCGTGATGTGTATGTGTGTTGTGCATGTGTGTGTGTGCTGTGCGTGCCCCCCTCTGCGAGTCCCTGCGCAGCGTGGCTTCATATGGGTCCGCCATGCGCTCTTGAGGGGGGGGTGCTGAGAAGTGAGCGCGGGGCGCGCGTGTTCCCCAGGACTCGTTCGGTCTGCGAGCCTCCGCAGCGTCGCGCGCGCGCCGCCCAGGCGCCCGGTGTCGGTCTGCCCCTGTTCGCGACTGTGCGTCCCTATGAGCTCGGTCTTGCCACACGCCTGGCAGGGAAGCAAAGTCTAGCCTCTGGCGTCCCCACTGCCAGGTACGCCGTGAAGCAGACTCTTCTTCGGGCGGCGCTGGCACCAGGCCAAGTCGTTCCCGAGCGCTCTGGAACGGCCGCGGCGCGGGGCACATCGTCGAGAATCGCTGGATCTCTGAGGTCCGCTATTTATCCTGGTCCGATGTTGTCCCGACCTTGGCCTCGTCCTTTGGCGAGTCGGAAGAATTACCCCGGCGAAAGATCCAACCATATCCAGTTGTGAGAACCGCCGTTGTGGAAAAACGCTTTCGGTGGAGCGGCCACGAATCGCATTTGGTGGAGCTCAGTAAGGGGCCATGAAACGCGTTAAGGGAGCGCCGAAATGAGGCGGGACCGCCATGCGGGCGCTGCCGCTGGGGCGCCGAGGTCGGACGAAACGGAAGTGTCCCTGATGCGGTTGACAGGCACCAGAAGAAGTAGGAGAAGACATGCAGGCGCGGCATGCGAACGCAGCCAGTGGGGCTTTCGGTGGAGCTCCGTATGGGACCACGAAACGTGTGAGGGGTGTGCCAGAGTAAGGGGGTTGGCGACATGCGAATGCAGCCATTGGGGCCTTCGGTGGAGCTCCCCATGGGGCCACGAAACGTGTCAGGAGTTTGGCCAAGTGAGGGGGGTGGCGGCATGCGAACGCTGCCACTGGTGCCTTAGGTGGAGGACCCTATTGGGACACGAAACGTGTGAGAGGCGTGCCAAAGTGAGGGGGTTGGCGGCATGCGAACACAGCCACTGGCGCCTTCGGTGGAGCTCCCCATGGGGCCACGAAACGTGTGAGCGGTGCGCCAAAGTGAGGAGGGGGGGGCGGCATGCGAACGCAGCCACTGTGGCTTTCGGTGGAGCTCCCCATGGAGCCACGACGCGTACGAGGGGGGTGCCAAAGTGAGGCGGGGAGCGGCATGCGAACGCAGCCAATGGGGCCTTCGGTCGAGCTCCGTGAGGGGCCACGGAATGTGTGAGGGGTGTGCCAAAGTGAGGGGGATGGCGGCACGCGAATGCAGCCACTGGGGCCTTAGGTGGAACTTCCGATTGGGCCACGAATCATGCAAGGGGTATGCCAAAGTGAGGTGGGTGGCGGCACGCGAATGCAGCCACTGGGCTTCAAGTGCAGCTTCGTATGAGGCCACAAAACGTGTGAGGGTGTGCCAAAATAAGCGGGGTGGGGGCATGCGAGCGCAGCCACTGGGGCTTTCGGAGGAGCCCCCTATGGGGCCACGAAACGTGCGAGAGGTATGCCAAAGTGAGTGTCTCTGTGTGTGTGTGCGTGCCTGTGTGTGTGTGTGTGTGCGCGTGTGTGTGTGTGTGTGTGTGTGTCTCTGTGTGTGTGTCTGTGTGTGTGTGTGTCTGTGTGTGTGTCTGTGTGTGTCTGTGTGTGTCTGTGTGTGTCTGTGTGTGTGTCTGTGTGTGTCTGTGTGTGTCTGTGTGTGTCTGTGTGTGTCTGTGTGTGTCTGTGTGTGTCTGTGTGTGTCTGTGTGTGTCAGTGTGTGTCAGTGTGTGTCTGTGTGTGTCTGTGTGTGTCTGTGTGTGTCTGTGTGTGGCTGTGTGTGTCTGTGTGTGTCTGTGTGTGTCTGGGTGTGTCTGTGTGTGTCTGTGTGTTGTCTGTGTGTGTCTGTGTGTTTCTGTGTGTGTCTGTGTGTGTCTGTGGTGTGCGTGTGTGCGCGTGTGCGTGTTGCGGTTTGTGTTTGTGTGCGTGTGTGGGTGTGCGTTGTGCGTGTGCGTGTGCGTGTGCGTGTGCGTGTGCGTGTGCGTGTGTGCCGTTGTGCGTTGGGCGTGTGCGTGTGCGTGTGCGTGCGCGTGTGCGTGTGCGTGTGTGGGTGTGCGTGTGTGCGTGTGTGCGTGTGTGCGTGTGTGCGTGCGTGCGCGTGTGCGCATGTGCGCGGGCGCGCGGGTGCGCGTGTGCGCGGGTGCGCGTGTGCGCGGGTGTGCGCGTGCGCGTGTGTATGCGTGTGCGCGTGTGCGCGTGTGCGCGTATGTGCGTGTGTGCGTGTGTGCGTGTGTGCGTGTGTGCGTGTGTGCGTGTGTGCGTGTGTGCGTGTGTGCGTGTGTGCGTGTGTGCGTGTGTGCGTGTGTGCGTGTGTGCGTGTGTTCGTGTGTGCGTGTGTGCGTGTGTGCGTGTGTGCGTGTGTGCGTGTGTGCGTGTGTGCGTGTGTGCGTGTGTGCGTGTGTGCGTGTGTGCGTGTGTGCGTGTGTGCGTGTGTGCGTGTGTGCGTGTGTGCTTGTGCGCCTGTGTGCTTGTGTGCCTGTGTGCCTCTGTGCCTGTGTGCCTGTGTGCCTGTGTGCCTGTGTGCCTGTGTGCCTGTGTGCCTGTGTGCCTGTGTGCGTGTGTGTGAGCGTGTGAGCGTGTGTGCGTGTGTGCGTGTGTGCGTGTGTGCGTGTGTGCGTGTGTGCGTGTGTGCGTGTGTGCGTGTGTGCGTGTGTGCGTGTGTGCGTGTGTGCGTGTGTGCGTGTGTGCGTGTGTGCGTGTGTGCGTGTGTGCGTGTGTGCGTGGGTGCGTGTGTGCGTGTGTGCGTGGGTGCGTGTGTGCGCGTGTGCGCGTGTGCGCGTGTGTGCGTGTGTGCGCGTGTGCGCGTGTGCGCGTGTGCGCGTGTGCGCGTGTGCGCGTGTGCGCGTGTGCGCGTGTGCGCGTGTGCGCGTGTGCGCTTGTGCGCGTGTGGGCGTGTGGGCGTGTGGGCGTGTGGGCGTGTGTGCGTGTGTGCGTGTGTGCGTGTGTGCGTGTGTGCGTGTGTGCGTGTGTGCGTGTGTGCGTGTGTGCGTGTGTGCGTGTGTGCGTGTGTGCGTGTGTGCGTGTGTGCGTGTGTGCGTGTGTGCGTGTGTGCGTGTGTGCGTGTGCGTGTGGTGCGTGTGGTGCGTGTGGTGTTGTGTGCTGATGTGTTGTGCGCTGTGTGCGTGTTGTGTGTGTGTGCGTGTGTGCGTGTGTGCGCGGTTGTGTTGTGCGGGTTGTATTGTGTGCGTGCGGTTGTGTTGCGTGTGTGCGTGTGCGTTGTGTGTGTAGCTTGTTGTAGCGGTTATGTGTGCGCGTGTGCGCGTGTGCGCGTGTGCGCGTGTGCGCGTGTGCGCGTGTGCGCGTGTGCGCGTGTGCGCGTGTGCGCGTGTGCGCGTGTGCGAGTGTGCGCGTGTGCGCGTGTGCGCGTGTGCGCGTGTGCGAGTGTGCGCGTGTGCGCGTGTGCGCGTGTGCGCGTGTGCGCGTGCGCGCGTGTGCGCGTGTGCGCGTGTGCGCGTGTGCGCGTGTGCGCGTGTGCGCGTGTGCGCGTGTGCGCGTGTGCGCGTGTGTGCGTGTGTGCGTGTGTGCGTGTGTGCGTGTGTGAGTGTGTGCGTGTGTGCGTGTGTGCGTGTGTGCGTGTGTGCGTGTGTGCGTGTGTGCGTGTGTGCGAGTGTGCGTGTGTGCGTGTGTGCGTGTGTGCGTGTGTGCGTGTGTGCGTGTGTGCGTGTGTGCGTGTGTGCGTGTGTGCGTGTGTGCGTGTGTGCGTGTGTGTGTATGTGTGTATGTGTGTATGTGTGTATGTGTGTATGTGTGCGTGTGTATGTGTGTATGTGTGTATTTGTGTATGTGTGTATCTGTGTATGTGTGTGTGTGGTTGTGTGTGTGTGTGTTTGTGTGCCTCTGTCTGTGTCTGTGTCTGTGTCTGTGTCTGTGTGTGTCTGTGTGTGGTTGTGTGAGTATGTGTGCATGCGCGTGTGCGTGTGTGTGTGGTGTGTGTGGTGTGTATGTGTGTGCTTGTGTGTGATTGTGTGTGATTGTGTGTAGTTGTGTGTGTGTGGTTGGGTGCGCGGTCGGTCGGATCGCAGATTTGCGCTTCTGCGCCCACCGCGCATCTTCGTTTATACCGCGCGGCTCGCGCCAGCGTTGCCTCCGCAACCCTTCGCATCCTGAGGCTCGGTCGCTTCCTTGCTGTGCTCCTCCCGCCGCCTTCCCTCGACCCCGCTGCCCATGCCGCAGTACCTCTTGTGTTCACGGCAACTCGGCGCGTGCGTCTCAACATATACCACTTGCGCGTTCAAAGGCACCCTTGCTCAGATGTACATATTTCTATCCTATTGGGGTGATATCGTATGTTGGGGATGCCTGCACTTTACCAGCTGGGCCTGCTGCTCCACTGCAATCAGCATTCCTCATCGGCTTGACTTCCGCAGCTCTGCCTCGCCCACACCCTCACCCGTGTCACTTCGATCTCGCCCTCAACCTCGGATGTGATCATGTGCGTGCGAGTGTGGTGTGTTGTGTGTGCGTGGTTGTGTGTGTTTGTATGTGTGTGCTTGTGTGCGCGATCGTGCGTGCGTGTGCGTGTGTTGTGTGTGCATGTGTGCATGTGTGTCAGCGTGTCAGTGTGTCAGCATTTGTGTATGCGTGTGTGTGTGTGTGTGTGCGTGCGTGCGTGCATGTGTACACAAGTGTGCGTGCGTGTGCCCGTGCTTGTGAATATGTGTGTAGGCGTGTAGGTGTGTAGGTGCATAGAGGTGGGTAGAGGTGTGTGGGGGTGTGTAGAGGTGTGTAGAGGTGTGTACAGGTGTGCAACGGTGTGCAGAGGTGTGCTGGGGTGTGAAGAGGTGTGTAGAGGTGTATAGAGGTGTGCAGAGGTGTGTAGAGATGTGTAGAGGTGTGTAGCGGTGTGTAGAGGTGTGAGAGGTGCGTAGAGGAGTGTAGAGGTGTGCAGAGGTGTGCAGGGGTGTGTAGCGGTGTGTAGAGGTGTGTAGAGGTGTGTAGGTGTGTGTAGGGGTGTGTAGGGGTGTGTAGAGGTGTGTAGAGGTACACAGAGGTGTGCAGAGGTGTGTAGGGGGTGTAGAGGTGTTCAGAGGTTTGTAGAGGTGTGTAGAGGTATATAGATGTGTGTCGAGGTGTGTAGGGGTGTGTCGAGGTGTGTAGAGATGTGTAGAGGTCTGTAGAGGTGTGTAGGTGTGTGTAGCGGTGTGTAGGTGTGTGTGTGCGTGGGTGTGTGTGGGGGGGGGGGGAGTTGTGTGGGGTGAGTGGGGTGTGTGGGTGGGTGTGTGTGTGTGGGGGTGGTGGGTGGGTGTGTGTGGGTGTGTGTAGATGTGTGTAGGTGTGTGTTGGTGTGTGTGGGTGTGTGTAGGTGTGTGCTTGGGGGTGTGCGTAGGTTTGTGTAGGTGTGTGCAGGTGTCTGTGTAGGTGTGTGTAGGTGTCTGTAGGTGTCTGTAGGTGTCTGTGGGTGTCGGTGGGTGTCTGTGGGTGTCTGTAGGTGTCTGTAGGTGTCTGTAGGTTTGTGTAGGTGTCGGTAGGTGTGTAGGTATGTATGTGTGCAGGTGTATGTAGGTGTGTAGGTGTGTGTATCTGTTCAGGTGTGTGTAGGTCTGTGTAGGTCTGAGTAGGTCTGTGTAAGTGTGTGTAGGTGTGTGTGTAGGTGTGTGTAGGTGTGTGTAGGTGTGTGTAGGTGTGTGTAGGTGTCTGGGTAGGTGTCTGTGTAGGTGTCTGTGTGGGTGTCTGTAGGTGTCTGTAGGTGTCTGTAGGTATATGTAGGTGGCTGTGTGTCTGTGTGTCTGCGTGTCTGTCTGCCTGTCTGTGTGTACGTGTTTGTGTGTCCGTGTGTGTATCTTTGTGTGTCTGTGTGCGTTTGTGTGCGTCTGTGCGCGTCTGCGCGCGTCTGTGCGCGTCTGTGCGTCTGTGCGCGTCTGTGCATCTGTGTGTCTCTGTGTCTCTGTGTCTCTGTGGCTCTGTGGCTCTGTGTCTCTGTGTCTCTGTGTCGCTGTGGCTCTGTGTCCCTCTGTCTCTCTGTCTCTCTGTCTCTCTGTCTCTCTGTCTCTCTGTCTCTGTCTCTCTCTGTCTCTCTCTGTCTCCCGGTCTCCCTGTGTCTCTGTCTCGCTGTCTCTGTGTTGCGGGCGTGCGGGCGTGCGCGCGTGCACGCGTGCGCGCGTGCGCGCGTGCGCGCGTGCGCGCGTGCGCGCGTGCGCGCGTGCGCGCGTGCGCGTGTGCGCGTGTGCGCGTGTGTGCGCGTGCGCGTGTGCGCGTGTGCGCGTGTGCGCGTGTGCGCGTGTGCGTGTGAGCGCGTGTGCGCGTGGACGCGTGTGCGCGTGTGCGCGTGCGCGCGTGTGCGCGTGTGCGCGTGTGCGCGTGTGCGCGTGTGCGCGTGTGCGCGCGTGCGCGCGTGCGCGCGTGTCCGCGTGCGCGCGTGCGCGCGCGCGTGCGCGCGTGCGTGCGTGCGTGCGTGCGCGCATGCGTGCGTGCATGCGTGCGTGCGTGCGTGCGTGCGTGTGTGCGTGTGTGCGTGTGTGCGTGTGTGCGTGTGTGCGTGTGTGCGTGTGTGCGTGTGTGCGTGCGTGCGTGTGTGCGTGTGTGCGTGTGTGCGTGTGTGCGTGCGTGCGTGTGTGCGTGTGTGCGTCTGTGCGTCTGTGCGTCTGTGCGTCTGTGCGTCTGTGCGTTTGTGCGTCTGTGCGTGTGTGCGTGTGTGTGTATGTGTGAGTGTGTATGCGTGTGTGTGCGTGTGTGTGTGCGTGTGTGTGTGTGCGTGTGTGCGCGTGTGTATGCGTATGTGCCTGTGTGTGCGTGTGAGTTTGTGTGTTTGTGTGTGACTGTGTGTGTGCGTTTGTGTGTGTTTGTGAGTTTTTGTGTGTGTGTGTTTGTGTGTGTGTGTTTGTGTGTGTGTGTTTGTGTGTGTGTGTTTGTGTGTGTGTGTTTGTGTGTGTGTGTTTGTGTGTGTGTGCGTGCGTGCGTGCGTGCGTGCGTGCGTGCGTGCTGTGTGTGTGTGCGTGCGTGCGTGCGTGCGTGCGTGCGTGTGTGTGTGTGTGTGTTGTGTGTGTGTTGTGTGTGTGTTGGGGGGGGCGCGCGTGCGCGCCTATCGGTACGAACCCCGTAGACATGATGCGTATCGGCTGGAGCGTCCGAATAGTGCGAGGGGCCTGCAGACGCTTCCGATGAGGCCGAGCAGCTCACTGCGCAGAGGGGGCGCCTCCGCAAAGCGGAGGGCGCCAGGCGCTCCTCGAAGAATTCGCACCCGCTGCCCCGACCGCAGGCGGAGGGTCGGTACGGATGCATGCGCCCTTAACGCTGTCCGCGCCGCGCCGCCCACATGGCAGGCAGCGTCCGAAACGGATCCCTGCGCGCGTCTCTTCGCCTCCGCCGCAGGTCTGGGACACGGCCGCGGCCCCGGCGAGGGCGGCTCTCCCTGGCGGCAGTGCACGGGCAGGCGCGAGCCTCACCGAGCGCGTTCCACTACTCACACAGCGCCTACTTGCAAACGTCCGAACAAAAACACATGTCCGCTTCGATGTCATTCGTCGTAGATCCCCCGTGGCAGATCCAGGCTATTTGCGAGCAACTTTGCGAGTAGTGGAACGCGCTCGTCTACGAGCAGTGCCTCCCCGGCCCTCGGCTCCAAGATCTGAGGGCCAGGGAGCCCGAGCCGTGACCGGGCCCAAAAATCAGCCTCGTGGCGCCAGCCTCGCAGAGCGGATCGCGTTCGGAAGACAACGGGATGGGCCCGGGCTGTCCTGGAGAATGTCGTTCCGGATTTCGAGGTGAAGTTCGCGCGTTGCTCGGCCAGGAATGTAGACTATCCACCAAAGGTCACGTGAAGTTCACTGCCGTAGCCGTTTGGGCTCAAGAGCCTGGCCGGCCGGGCCGCGCGCGCGCGCCCCTGGGGGCGCACGGGCGCGCGCGGCCGCCCCGCGGCTGCGGCGGAGGGGGCGCCCGAGCTCGGAGCGGCCAGGGCCGCTGCCCCGGATGGCGAGCAACGTGGTGGACGTGGCGATCCGCGGAGTTGGCGGCGGCGGCAGCTCGTCCAGCGGCAAGGTGGCGGTGAGGCTGGATCCGAGCAACGTGGCCCCGCAGGCGGAGAGCCGGATCGCCAAGCTCGAGAAGGTCAACAACGTGTGGGGCAGCTGCGCGGGGTCGGGGAGCGACGCTTTCCCCAGGTACAGGCGCTACAGGAACATGGAGCTGGAGCGGCTCGAGAAGATGGACAAGGACTGGGACGCGAAGCAGGCCGCCGAGGCCTTCCAGGCCCTCCGAGAGGGAAAGATGGCCGCCGACGACGAAGCCACTGCCAAACGCGCCGCGAAGCGGCAGCGCCGGAAGGAGGCCAAGAAGAAGAACGAGGAGATAAGAAAGACGGCTGAGGGCATCAACAGCTTCACTGCCGACGGCTCGTTCTTGGAGATGATGCAGAAGATGACGCCAGAGGAGATAGAGGCGATGAACGCCGAGGCCGCCAAGAAGGCCGCGACGACGACGCTTCCTCCGGGCGTGAGGCCCGCGCCAACAGTGACGCCCAAGCAGATGGCTTCAGAGCAGAACATAACGTTCCGCGACATCGAGTGAGCCTGAGCCTCCCGGCGCGAGGCAGGGCGACTGTAGGAGTGCGGCGCCTCTGTGCCCTGGTGCATCGCATCTCCTCCTCCTCCTCCTCCCAGTGGCCTTCCCAGCGCGGCTTGTGTGCGAGAGCCGCGCCTGGCTGTTCTGGAGGGCGGTCGCTGAGGACGGCACGCGTATTGCACAGGTGCCTCCGCTTGAGGGGTCTTGGGTGCAGCGGTTTCCGTGGAGCCAGAGTGGCGAACCAGTGGCGCCAGCAGGCCAGGGAGATTGGCGTGGGCTGGCGAGCGCCCGGCGAAGGCCAGCGGAGTTGCGCAGGAGTTTCAAAACGTCCCGGAACCCTGCGCGAGGAAAGTCGTGCAGGCCGAGGTGGAATACCGCCGGGGAAGAAGAAAACAACATAGAACAACACGTGAAGCTCACTTCGTTTTTCGCTCGCTGTTTCGGGGTCTTGCATCGACAGAATCCACCCAAAAATCCGCTGCAGCACGTCTGCAAGGTCGGTGCAGTGAACAGGCCCTTCGATGCCACCCTACCGAGGGATGCCGCTGGAGAGCACGCGGTTGTTTCCCCCTCAGTGAGCAGGCCCTTCGATGCCACCCTACCGAGGGATGCCGCTGGAGAGCGCGCGGTTGTTTCCCCCTCCGCCCGCCGCAACGCTCCGGATATCGAGGCTCCCTGGCGCTCCGTACCCGGAGATCGGATGCCACCCCCGTCGCCGCCGTCGCCGCCCCGTCGCCGCCTCGTCGCCGCCCGTCGCCTGGGCCTCCGTGACGGTCTGGCGGCCACGTCGCCGCCGTCGCCGCCTCGTCACCGCCCGTCGTCGGGGCCTGCCGGCCGATCTGGCCGCCATGTGGCCGTCGTCGCCGCCTCGTCGCCGCCCGCCGCTTCGTCGCCGCCCGCTTTGAATCGCTTCGTATTGCTTCGCGTGGCTTTCCGTTGCTATCCATTACGGTCCATATTTGCACCGCATTACGTCGCACTGCCTTACACTGACTTACGTTGATTTGCTATGCCGTGCTTTGCATTGCCTTGTGTTGCCTGTATGTTTTGTTGCACTGCTTTGCATTGCGTTGCAGTGCTCTGAATTGCGTTGCGTGCCTGCGCTTGGAGCCGCATTGCTGCACATTGCGTCGCATTGATTTACATTGTTTCGCAGTTGGTTCCGATGTGTTGCGTTGATCCACAGTGCCTTTCATTTCTTTGCATTGCGGTGCGCCACATCGCTTGTACCTAATGAAGGGCACCTACTAGATTGCATCACATTGACCGCATCACCAAGATTACACCGCATATATAGCAAGCCAGCATTGTATGTGGCCAGCGCTGGCTAACATTGATTCCTTCCACATAGCTCCTCCCGTTCGCAACCCCAGACGCGTTGGCAGGGCGGGCAGGGCGTTTCGCCTGAGACATCCTCACAGCTTGTGATCTTGAAGCTTGAAACGTGCAACAGCTTCAAGGATGGAGGGTGGATAGTTTGAACATGTGGTTCTCGCCATATCGCCGATCACACTCGTTTAGATTGGTTACAGCAGCTTCAAGGATAGAGGGTGGTTCCTTCTCAAAGTGTCACTTTCGCCATAGCACCGCGCACACTCGTTATAAACGCGTGCAGCCGTGCCAAGGATTCCTATGATTGACGCCGCATAGACGATGTTCTGGCACGGTTTAGGGTTGCCAGGACACGGCAGTCACGTTGCTTCGCGTTAGTGACGTCCCACGAAAGGTGGCATGGCACCAGTCAGGATTGCCAGGTCGTTTGTTCACGGCGTTGGAATCCCCGCAGTGGCGTGTTGGCATGATTGAAGATCATCGCGCACTTGTTCTCCCGCGGGGCCCATCCCGCAATGAAAATACCTGCTGTAGGGACCCGGGAGGAAGAAGTTTGAAGGAGGGTTGATTGCAAAACGTTGATGGGGCTTGGGTTTAACTGGTCCTCCTCCTTTTCCTCCTCCTCCTCCTCGTATTCCTCATTCGTCTTCTCTTCCTCCTCCTCCTCCTCCTCCTCCTCCTCCTCCTCCTCCTCCTTCCTCCTCCTGCCTCCTCCCCCGCTTGGTGAGCGCACTCTTCGCCTCTCCTCCTCCTCCTCTCTCCTCCTCCTCCTCCTCCTCCTCCTCCTCCTCCTCCTCCTCCTCCTCCTCATCTCCTCCTCCTCCGACGACGACGACGACGTGGGATCTCGGCCCCTTCCCCGTGGTGGCTGTTCGTCCTGAGTCGTGTTCCACCGTCTCGGGGCCGGGGGAAGGCCTCCAGATGCAATTTCGGAAAAAAACAAGCATGGATAGTTGTTGCGCGACGCATTGGGTGTCGGGATTAACCCCCCCCCCTCCGCCACCTCGTCCTTTTCGTCGTACTCCGCCTATGTATTCTTCCTCCCTTCGAAAGTCGTCCCCTGGACGTGTCCTAGGCCGCATTCTGACCAGAACTCCGAAGCGGATCCAGCCTTTGGCGACGAGGGCGCCCCCCAGGAGTCCCCAAAGATCCCCAGAGCATCGTCGACCCCTCCTGCCCTTTCGCCCTCCCCTCACGACCGACGGACTGGTCTTTCCGAATCCGCGCTCCCCAGAGGTCTCGACCCCATCACTGGGGGAGGTTCGTCGTCCTGGAATTGTGTCTCACGCTCCGCAGGCCGGATATAACCACAGAGGCCGGATTTGTGGAAAAGCGGCAGCGTTGCACAAAACGATCCGACGGTTGATGCCGAAGCGTGTCTGGCTGCGCCTGGCGCAGCGGCCTTGCCACACTTCCGCCGTCGTCGTTCGTCGTCGTTGTCGTCGTCCGTCGTCGTCCGCTGTCGTCCGTCGTCGTCCTCGTCCTCGTCCGTCCTCGTCCTCGTCCTCGTCCTCGTCCTCGTCCTCGTCCTCGTCCTCGTCGTCCCCGTCGTCGTCGTCCGTCGTCGCCGTCCTCGACGCCGTCGGAACCGCTCTCCTCGAGGCCCCGTGCGAAGGTCGAACCCCCGCCAACTCGGGCCCGGCCCGCGGCGCGCGCCCGGCCGGCACCCGGCAGAGCTCGCAGCGCCGAGCCATGCAGCGGGCGCGCAGCGCCCCAGCGGCGGCGGCGCTGGCGCTCGCGCTCGCGCTCGCAGGTGCCCCGCGACGGACGGGCGGACGGCGGGCGGATGGACGGACGGGCGGACGGACGGACGGCGGACGAGGGCGACGACGACGGCGACGACGACGACGACGGGCGACGACGGACGACGGACGGATGGAGGGACCACGGACAACGGCGGACGTGTGTGTGCGTGTGTGTCAGGAGGGAAACAGCACAGACACAATGAATCGTCAATCCCCAGGAAAACACTGGAAAATATGAGGGGGGATGCCGAAAATACAGTAAATGTTTTTGGAAATACGGGGGATCCTCGGGTTGTGTCTGTTTAGTTGTGTGTCCCTGGGCCTTCAGTGTGGCAAGGCCGCTGCGCCAGGCGCAGCCGGGCATCGGAACGAGAAAACATAGCCCAGGGTCGGGGGGGGAAGGAGGCCAGGCCCTTCCTGCAGATTGGAGCTGGGCAGGGCCGTCGTCGTTCCACGACCTCGCCCTCCGGGAGCCGTCATCTGACCTGAGCTTGGCATCGCTCGGACGTGTGCATTTTTGCCTGGCGAGGAGCATCGAAGAGCATCGTGGATCATCGAGCGGCAAAAAACATGCAGGTAACCGACCGAACAATGCACGGCAGGTGGGGGCTCCTGATGGCTAACAAGACTTGGATGCCAAAGCTACATGATGGCTAACAATCAGAGGAGCATGAAGTATTGATATTGATAGTTTTCCAGATTTCCAGGTTTTCCTGTTCTTCCGCGCGGGCTCCAGGGACGAATGGTCGAGCGCATTCCGTCGCGCAGGTTCTTTGCGCGATGTTCGCGGTGCATTTTTCGCGCATCGGAGCGCCCTCGAAGATTCCAAGCTGCATGCTGTGTTGCTCTTGGGGGGTCCGCGAGTCGCAGCTGCCATGGCGCTGTTTTCGAGGTGGCCCCTTCGAGTGCTGTTCGCGGACGCAACGCGCGGCGCGCGCTGCGCCCAATCGCGCGCGGCGCGGCGCGTGAATCAGCCGGCCGCGCCCGTCAGACCGCCTGGACATTTTTTCTGGATTGTAGAATGTGGTAGAAAACGCTTCTTTTTTGCGCAAGAGGTTCCGGAATTGTTCAAAAAGGATCCCGGAATTTTATATATATATATATATATATAACAGAAAAGGTTTTGAGGGGTGGAATGCGCCCGCCGCGCAGGACATCTGAAGAATGCTGAAAGCCGGAATTTTTCAAAACGGATTTTAGAATTTTTCAAAATCGATCCCGGAAATTTTCAAAAACGATTTTGGTATTTTTCAAAAATAGGCCGGACACGTTCAAAAACGTTCCCGGATTTGTTCATCTTTCCCCCCGGGGACTTTTCCAGAGTCGCGCATGATTTGCCTTGCCAGATCTTTGGAAATCCGCCGAGGCGCGCGGTGCGCGGCGGCGGGCGATGGGACGGTGCGCCACCGCCCCCCCCCCGCGCTCGGCAACGAGAAGGGGGGTCAGCAACTGCCAAATAGCCCCTTACGGGCGACCACTCGATTGCGAATGGGTGACCCACCAGCGGCGCCAGCCAGAGTAGACAATACTCGACGCAAAGTGTACCCCGCGCGAAGGCTGTTAGAAATCCCGGAATTTCCGGAACGTATCAATAGCACGTTGTGTCAATAGATTCTTCTCGTCCTAAACAAGACCTGATCATGACGGCTTGTTAGCCATCAGGACGGCTAATCAACAATGGACGTCCGAGCGATGGCAAGTTGGGGGACATCAGGAAGGTTCCGGGATGGCGGCGTGTCCCCCGTGGAGGGTGTCGAGACCTTCGGGGCCCGCGGCTTGGACGAGCCGGACATCCCAGACAGGGGTCCAGGCCCCTGCTCTTCCTCCTCCTCCTCCTCCTCCTCCTCCTCCTCCTCCTCCTCCTCCTCCTCCTCCTCGGCCAGCACGACGCGGGGCCACCCAGGCCACTGGGAAGCCGCCGTCGTTGTCGTCTTCGTCGTCGGCGTCGTCGTCGTCGGCGTCGTCGACGTCGGCGTCGTCGTCGTCGTGGTCGTCGTCGTCGTCGTCGCCGCCGTCATCGTCGGAGGAAGAGGAGGACTCCTCCTCCTCCTCCTCATCCTCCTCCTCCTCCTCCTCCTCTCATCATCATCCCCTGCATCGTCGAAATTCTAATCATCATCATCATCAGCATCATCATCATCCTCATCATCATCATCAGCAGCAGCAGCATCATCATCTTCATCAGCATCATCATCATCATCAGCAGCATCAGCATCAGCATCAGCATCAGCATCATCTCTCCTCCTCCTCCTCCTCAGCTCTCCTCCTCCTCCTCCTCCTCATCATCATCATCATCAGCATCATCATCATCATCATCAGGATCAGCATCAGCATCATCATCATCATCATCATCATCATCATCATCATCATCAGCAGCAGCAGCAGCAGCAGCATCATCATCTCTCCTCTTCTCTCCTCCTCCTCCTCCTCTCCTCCTCCTCCTCCTCTTCCTCCTCTCCTCCTCCTCCTCCTCCTCATCCTCTTCCTCCTCCTCCGCCTCGTTCTCCTCATCTTACCTCCTCGGTCTCCTCATCTTCCTCCTCCTCCTCTCCCCTCCTCCGCCGTTCTCCTCCTCCTCCTCTCCTCCTCCTCCTCCTCCCCCTCCTCCTCCTTCTTCCTCCACATCTCTCCTCCTCCTCCTCCTCCTGCCACCTCCTCCTCCTCCTCCTCCTCCTTCTCCACATCTCTCCTCCTCCTCCTCCCCCTCCTCCTCCTCCTCCTCCTCCTCCTCCTCCTCCGTCTCCTCATCTCTCCCTCCTCCCTCCTCCTCCTCCTCCTCCTCCTCCTCCTCCTCCTCATCTCCTCAGCATCATCTCATCATCATCATCATCATCATCACATGCATCATCATCATCATCCACCTCCTCCTCCTCCTCCACCTCCTCCTCCTCCTCCTCCTCAACTCCTCCTCCTCTCCTCCTCCTTCTTCCTCTACCTCCTCCTTCCCTAATCATCCATTATTCCTCTTCCTCCTCCTCCTCCTGCCTGCCTCCTCCTCCTCCTCCTCCTCCTCCTCCTCCTCCTCCTCCTCCCTCATCGTCAACATCATCATCACCATCACCAGCATCATCATCATCAGCATCCTCATCATCATCATCATCATCATCATCATCATCATCATCAGCAGCAGCAGCAGCAGCAGCATCAGCATCATCATCATCAACACCATCAGCATCATCTCTCCTCCTTCTCCCCCTCAGCTCTCCTCCTCCTCATCATCATCATCAGCATCATCATCAGCATCAGCATCATCATCATCAGCAGACAGCAGCATCCAGCATCATCATTTCTTTCTCTTCTTCCTCTTCTCCCCTCCTCCTCGCTCCTCCTCCTCCTCCTCCTCCTCCTCCTTCTTCCTCTCCTCCTCCTCCTCCTCCTCGTTTTTCTCATCTCCTTTCCTCGTTCTCCTCATGTTCCTTCTCCTCCTCCTCCCTTCTCCTCCTCCTCCTCCTCGTTCTTCCCATCTTCCTCCTCGGTCTCCTCATGTTCCTCCTCCTCCTCCTCCTTCTCCTCATCTCTTCCTTCCTCTCCTCCTCATGCCACCTCCTCCTCCTCCTCCACCTCCGCTCCTCCCCTCCTCCTCTTCCTCCTCCCCTCCTCCCTCCTCTTCCCTCTATCTCCTCCTTTACAATCATCCATTCTCCTCTGTCCCTCCTCCTCCTCCTCTCCTGCTCCTCGTCCTCCTCCTCCTCCTCCTCCTCCTCCTCCTCCTCCTCCTCCTCCTCCTCCTCCTCCTCCCTCGCTCCCGCCCTCCCTGTTCTATAATCCTCCCTCCTCTCCCCCCCCCCGCCGCGTCCCTCCCGCGTGGGCCATCCTGGGGGGGTGGAGGAGGTTCTGGGGTTGTCTCGGGCCTCCTCGGACTCGAGGCCACGGCTGCGCAGGTCCGCCTCGGAACTAGGGCCGGGGCGCACCCCAGGAGTTGGGGACTACGCAGATCGCGTCGAAAGTATGGCCAGCGACGCAGATCCGCTTCGAGATGATGGCCAGGTCTGCCTCGCAATCATGGCCAGGGGGGGGTCGTTGCTGAGAGAGGGACGGGCGCAGACGTCCGCGCGAGAGGAGACATGTTGGCTGGTCTCGTGTGTGCTTCTCAAGGCCACAGAGCCGTCAGACGATGGCCTGGGATGAAGAGCCGGTTCTCGAGATGGGGTCCGGGGGCGTCCATGAGGGGGGCGGGGACCAGGGTTGCGTGCGGACATACAGTGAAACCGCACAGTGAGCAAGAACAATTTTCCAAGGTTGCCCTTGCATCCTTCCCCGTCGGCCCATCCTTGGCCGCTTTCGCTGGCGGCGCCCCGCTCGCAAAGTGTCGGCGTGGCCTTTCAATGGAAGCGTGCGTCCTCATCGCGCGTCCCTCTTGCACGGGGTTGCTGTGCAGTCCGTGCGATGGTGAGGTCCTTGGAGATCTTTGAGAGATGGCGACTGCAGTTGGCACGAGGGTCGAGAGTAACCCTAGCGAAGGAGGGGTATCCTCATGTTCTGCGTACTTGGGCTCTACACTTCGGGGTGATCTTCGCTTTGGGTGCCTCCATTCGGCGGCGAGCCTGGGGGGGAGGTGAGAAGGGGCGGAACTTCTCAGAAGGCTCGGAAGTGCCCAAGCCTTCTGAGAAGTTGTCTAAGCCTTCCCCGAAGACAGAGAGCACTTCTCGGAAGGCGCGAGGGTTTCTGAGAAGTCCCGCCGCCTTCTGAGAAGGCCTTCTCCTTTTAACTGCCCCCCCTCGCTCGCCACCGATTTACACCTCGGGAAGAGGAGGAGAAAGAGAAGGAGGAGGAGCAGGACGAGGAGTAGGAGGAGGAGGAGGAGGAGGATGAGGAGGAGGAGGAGGAGGAGGAGGGATCTTCGCTGTGGGTGCCTCCATGGGTCCATGGACCTTCGGCGAGCGGGCTCCTGCTCTTGACGCACGCTCTGGTGGCCCGGGTTCGCCCGGAATTGTCCGTCTCTTGCCCAGTGGAGGGTGGACTACGGATGGCCGCGAGCGGACGCCGCGGCCTGCACAGGCACTCGCGTTACCTGAGGCATTCCAAAGGGGCCTGCCTCCGAGGATCGGCGGGGTGGTCATCTCTTCCTCGGCGGAAGGCGGCGGAAGGCCGGCGGAAGGCCGGCGGAGGTAAGACGAGGCCGCCCCCGGCCGGCGGAAGCCGTCGGAAGCCCGGCGGAAGGCGGCGGAAGGGAAAGATGCAGGGGCAGAGGGGGCGGCTTGCAGGCTTCAGGGGCAGGGGGGGGGCCAGGTTGCATGGACAGGGGGGCTGCCTGCGGGCGCACTGGGGCCAGCCTGGGGTGATCCTGGGCTGCTGCGAAGACGTCCCGGGGCTGCCTCGGGGGGAATTTGGGCGCATCGCTGGGGCTCCTATATAAGGGGGCCGTCTTGGAAGCACGCAGGGGCCCCTCGGGCCTTCCCGGAAGCCTCTGGGGCCCGCCTCGGGGTTCGGCTCAGGATTGTTTCCGAAATCGCCCACCTGGATCAGGAGGAAAAAAACACACAGACACAATTAATCGCCGATTCCTGAGAAAATATACGAAAAGATTGGAAGTGGGGGGAAGACAGAAACCCAGAACATATGGGCAAATAGAGGGGATCCTGTTATTTGGGTGTATTTACTTGTGTGCCCCTGGGCCCCCTTCACTTGCACCTGCTGCTACGGGCGCTCCGACCGGCTCGCCGCCAGCGCGCGCGCGCGCCCGGGGCGCACTGGGCACGGGCGGCGCCGCCCGAGCCCTTTGCGCGCACCTCGCCGCGCCGCCCCGCTCCCGCCCGGCACGGCCCCCTCCCGCCCGGCAGGTGCCGTCGGCTTCGTTGCCCCGGCGCAGGCCCGACGGCGACGACAAACGACGACGACGGCGACGACGACGACGACGGACGACGACGACGACGACGACGACGACGACGACGACGACGACGACGACGACAACGACGACGACGACGACGACAACGACGACGACGACGACGACGACGACGGACGACGACCGACGACGACGACGACGACCGACGACCGACGACCGACCGAAGACCGTCGACGACGACGACGACGACGACGCCGACGACGACGACGACGACCGACGACGATCGACGACGGAACGACGACGACTACGACTACGACGACGAACGACGACGACGACGACGACGACGACGAACGACGACGGGACGACGACGACGACGGACGACGCGCCGACGACGCGACGAGGCAGCAGGTGCCCCGCAGTCCACTGGACGTTCAGAGTGCCCCTTCGCCGGAGTGACCTCCGGTGGCGGGCCCCCGGGGGCGCCCGAGCGCCGAGCGCGAAGAGGCGCAGCGGCTCACGCTCGAGGTGTCCCCCTCTGCGCCCCCCCCTCCTCCTCCTCCTTCTCCTCCTCCTCTTCCTCCTCCTCCTCCTCATCCTCCTCCTCCTCCTCGCCCCCCCCCCCAGAAGCCACGCACCAGAGGTGACTCTTGCGTGTCGCCGACTTCGCAGAGGAAACAAGAAGCGAGCGACGGAGGAAAACAGGTTCGTTCGTATTCGCGGGCACTGGCGCGCAAGCTGCCCGCGTAAGGTCGCGCGCAAGAGCCCTCGTCTCCAGTGTGGCGTGCCGCGCTGGCGGCCCGCGTAAGCCGCCGCGTGAGGTCGATACACCATCCTCGCGCAAGACCCGTTGTCTTCGTCGCCGAATTGCATAAACACCTATTCCTGGATCTCAGGCAGTGACGAAGCGTCCTGGCTCGCCTACAGCCCTATGAAACAATGTTCTATGAACCTTTTTGGGTTTCCACGAAATGTTCTTAGAACATGTCTGGCTGATATTGCCTCGTTGTAGCACATCGGGCACATGTTCTACGAACATTGTTTTTGTTCTTAGAACATTTTTGGGTTATGCCGGGACGGTCGGTCCCTGTTCCTGGATCGGCGCTGGACCTCCCTCCCTGGCGCGTGGGGCGCGCCAGGAGCGGCCCTGGAGGCGCCGCCAGTGGGGCCCAGCGGACCTCCGAAAGTTTATGCCGATGCCCTTCCTTGCTCTTCGGATCAAGGGCAGCGCTCAGTGGGGGAGGATGGGCTCAGTGGTGGGCTCGGCCCAGATCATTGGATGACCGATGTTTGTTCGGTCGCGATCGGCAGCGACCGATCGGCACGCCAAATCGGCCGGGACCGATCGCGATCGAATTTGGAAGCAATTTGTTTCGCGACCGATACCGCAATCCGAAGCAAAGCCAGTGGCGACCCATCTCGTCGGCCGCGACTGGAACAGCTCGGCATCCAATGCTCAGGCAGGGGCGATGGGCGCAGGGCTCCCGGGGGCTCTCGCCGGGCCGCGGGGCCGCCAAAAGACTGCTCGGGAGGGAGAGCTGGCCCTGGGGGAGACGTGCGGGACTTCCAGGGGCCCCCGCGCCACGAGAATCGAGGCATCGGAGGTCTGGACGGGGGCCTGCTTTGCCCACCCCGCCCAGGAAGGTGCGGTTTCGCCACAGTGGGCCTGTCTCCGATGGATCTGCGACGTGTCGCTGATTCCAGCTCGAGGTTCCCCTCCCCCCATATAGGGACCAGTCCCCCCGTCTCGTTCCCAGTCATGTCCGGAGGGGGCGGAGGAGCAGAGTGTTAAACAGTTCAGAGGTGAAGCTGCTCACCTCTCTCCGCGCCCCGCGCCACGAAACGCTTGAGAGGTGTGCCGAAATAGGCGCGGTGGGCGCATGCGAACGCAGCCAGTAGGGCCGTCGGTGGAGCTTCATATGGTGCCGCGAAACGTGTGATGGGTGCCGAAATGGGTGCGGTGGGCGCATGCGATCGCAACCACTGGCGCCTTCGGTGGAGCTCCCTGCAGGGCCACGAAACGTGTGAGGGGTGTGCCGGAATGGGTGTGCGTGACGCATGCGGGCGGTGGCACTATTGAAGGCTTTCGAGGTTCCTGGTTTCGAGGATCTTGGTTTCGAGGATCCTGATTTGTGAAGCTTTCCAGGCTGGATCCTGGGTTCGAGGATCCGGGCTTCCAGGATCGTGGGAGGCCTCTACTGGGAAGCCCGCCGCCATCGCACGCGGCCGGCTTCCCCCATCGGCGACCTGCCCAGGACGCGCCGCGCCGAGGAGCTCCTCCTCCTCCTCCTTCTCCTCCTCCCCCTCCTTCTTCTCCTCCCTCTCCTCCTCCTCCTCCTCCCCCATCCCCCTCCCCCTCCTCCTCCAGGGGCGCAGCCCTTTGCAGTCGGATAATTCTGGACTCGTCGCCGCGGGAGGAAGAGGAGGAGGAGGAGGAGGAGGAGGAGGAGGAAGAGGAGGAGGAGGAGAGACGA
>CAUYUJ010007907.1:0-43636 GCA_963575745.1 Prorocentrum cordatum
CGTCGTCGTCGTCGTCGTCGTCGTCGTCGTCGGCGTCTGTGTGTGTGTGTGTGTGTGTGTGTCGTCGTCGTCGTCGTCGTCGTCGTCGTCGTCGTCGTCGTCGTCGTCGTCGTCGTCGTCGTCGTCGTCGTCGTCGTCGTCGTCGTCGTCGTCGTCCTCGTCCTCATACTCGTCGTCGTCGTCGCCGTCGTCCTCGTCATCATCCTCATCCTCGTCGTCGAGGTGGGCATATCATCCTCCTCCTCGACGTCCTCCTTCTCCTCCTCCATCGCCCCTCGGGGTCTTTCGGGGAGACGGAAGACTCGGGTTCGGGGGACTCGGGTTAGCCTGACAGGGCCACCACGAAAATGACGAGGCCCAGTCTGAAATCTGACGCGAGCCCCCGCTGCAAACATCCCACGAAAACTGGACCATCAGAATCCAGGGCGCGCTCGTGAAAATGCGTCGGCAAACCCGAGCTACGGCGCACTCGAGTCTCACATTGCCCCAAGAGGGGGGGCCAGAGAGACGTGCGGCAAGAAGAGGGGAGGAGCCACGGAATCCGGCAGGGTCTCGTGGCCTTGGCCACGATATCCAGCCTCCCGGCCCCCAGTCTTAGGTCGGGCATGTCCTCCTGCAGGCGAATTTTGGAAGGAAAATGAGAAACAGTCCAAAAATCCAAAAATCATGAAAAATAGTCGGGGAAAATCGTCTCCAGACTATATTTGTTTTAACAATTCTTGAATTGTAGACCGACATTCCCGACTTGACCCCAATCCTCGCCCCCCGCTTGGACGCACCACGGCCGGGCAGAAGCCAGACTGGGGGAGGCGGACGAGCGAGCGAGCAGTCGCCGAGGCGTCGTCCCTGCGGGGGGGGAGGAAAAAAACACGTCCTCCTCCTCCTCCTCCTCCACCTCCTCCTCCTCCTCCTCCTCCTCCTCCTCCTCCTCCTCCTTCACACGGTCGGCGCCGCCCAGGGACCGAACCTGGACACCGGGACCGGCGTGAACTGGCTCGGGATGGAAGGCCTGTCTTGGGGAAGGGGGCGAGAGGTCAGGGGCCGGCGACTCGAAAGTCGAGCTGGGTGGTGTGAGGGTGGCAGGAGGGGCAGGAGAAGTGTAGGGGAACGAAATATGACATGAACATAAACAATTCCGAGGTCCGCGCGGACCTCCGAGTTGTTATGTTTACGTCACTGCTCATTCCCCTAAAGTTAGCGAGAGGGCTCGTTGGCCAAGGAAGCGAAGGAAGACATGAACAAGAGAAGGCAACAACTCCTGACCCTCGTCCTTTTGACATCCTCCTCCTTCTCCGGCAGCGCAAGTTTAAGCTGGCCATTGCACATGCTGGCAGCGCATCATTGGAATCTCTGCGCCGATTGCGTCTCCTTATTTCACACACAGTCGAAACGTGTATTCAGGACGGGTGGTAAGGACGCAAGACCCTTGGAGGCCGAAGCTGGGATTTTTTGGGGCGGCGGGCGACCAGTGAAAACGGCAAAGGATGGGCCGCAGAGGCAAGGGCACAGGGGCACCCTAGATGAAGGTGCGCGTCCTCACTGGGCGCGTTGACTGTGCTTCCCGCACGCCAATCGCTCCACAGTGTAAATGGAAATGAGGGGGAACGTCAGGGGGGGCCAGCTCAGGCGGGGGAAACATCGACCTGGAATCGGCAATACATCGCCGATAGATCGGCGACAGGAAGCCGCACGTTCCTGGGCGAGGTGTGCTGTCGGGGCCCTCTCGGCGATAGTGGGCGATTGGGGGTCGATGCATCCCCCCTGAGTCTATCCCCCCTAACGTTGCCTCTGAGTCAACCAAACTCCACCGTACAGGCGGGCAGTGCAGCGCATGCGGCCATCGACTCGCCGGCGGAGGGGGAGGACCAAGGAGACGGGAGGGCACAGATTTAAGTCGGGCCTGTCCCCCCACAAGGGGATTTTCCACGAAAAAAATACCCGAAGAATAATCCAACAATAATCAAAAAAATACTCTGGGGACTATTTTTTGAACTTGTTTTACCTTTTGGAGGTATTCTGGGGGTATTTTTAATTTTTCGTCGACAATCCCCCTTTCGGGGGGCACGCCCGACCCAAGCACAGATGCTGCTTCCCCCCCCCCCCTGCTCGCTCCCCCCTCGGCGTCGGAGCGGCTCGCCCCCCCTGGGCCGCACGGCCTCGCGCCCTCGCGCCAAAGGCGCGAGGCTCCTCCTTCTCCTCCTCCTCCTCCTCCTCCTCCTCCTCCTCCTCCTCCTCCTCCTCCTCCATCCTCCTCCTCCTCTCCTCCTCCTCCTCCTTCCTCCTCCTCCGCCCCCCCCCCGCCTCCCTTCCTCCTCCTCCTCCTCCTCCATCCTCCTCCTCCTCCTCCTCCTCCGCCTCCTCCTCCTCCTCCTCCTCCTCCTCCTCCTCCTCCTCCTCCTCCTCCTCCTCCTCCTCCTCCTCCTCCGCCTCCTCTCTCCTCCCTCCTCCTCCTCCTCACTCCTCCGCCTCCTCTCGCCCCCCACCCTCCCCCCCTTTCCTCCTCCTCCTCCTCCATCCTCCTCTCCTCCACCTCCTCCTCCTCCTCGGCTGAGAAGAGAAGAAAGCGGGCAAGACGCGAGCAAGGGACAAGAGAGGGCGGACAAGAAGCGAAGGGGAGAGAAATGGGAGCGTCCGTCCACACAGCCGGCGCCACTCAGGACACGTTCCGCGTTTCCCTGCGGAGTCTACATCTGTCACCCCAAATTAATTAAGCACGAAGGGCCAACGAAGGCGGGCCGACAAGCAGGACGACGAGGGGAGCCAGCGAGGGCAAGCCAAGGAGCAGGGAGAGGGAGGGAGGGAGAGAGGGAGGGAGGGAGGGAGAACGAGGACGACGACGACCAGGCCGAGGGACGCGAGGAGGGGGAAGCAGGGAGACAAGGGAGCCGAGAGAGACACACACCACCAAGAAAGGGCAAGGCACAGAAGGAGGACGAGGGGGGGAGAGGAGCAAGCCGAGGAAGGCAAGGGAGCCAAGCAAGGAAAGGAAGGAGGCACACGGGCCGGGCCACGGGCCGAGACGACCCCCGGGGGGAGCCGAGGAGACGGCCAAACCCGGGGGGGAGAGGGGGACCCTCGGAGACCGGCTGCGGAGACAGCGGGGGCCGAGGGGGGCAGGCGGGCGGAGGAAAGAGGGGCAGGCGGGGTACGCCACGCACGGTATGAGCTAGTGAGGCCTCTGCCAGGGGCGCGGGAGGCCGGCCGCGCCGGAGAGCACAAAACAAAAAAACAAAAAAAAAAAAAAAACAAAAAAACAAACAAAAAAACACAACACAAAAACAACAAAAAATCAAAAAAACAAAAGCAAAAAAAAACACAAAAGCAAAGAGAAAAAAAAAAAAAAACGGCAAAAAAAAAGGAAAAAACAAAAATAACAAAAAAAAAAACACAGAAAACACCTGCTGGTCATCCAAAAACACAGCTTGCGCGGCCCTCCCGCGCTGCAGCCGCGGCCTAAGCTCTGTCCGCAGGTCGGCCACAAAAAAAAAAACAAAATAACATAAAAAGCGCCTCCGCGCGCCGGAGGCCTCCGGGCGCCGCAGCCTTGGCCCAGCGGCGGAACTCCGAGCCCCACCGCCCGCCCGTCTCGAGCGCAGCGGCCAGCAGTCCGCCTCCCGGGTAGCGTTGGTGTTTTGTTCGCTCCCGATCGGCGGCCGCCTGGCCGTCGCGCCGAGACCTGGCCGCTGCCAAGCCCGGGTCTGGTGTGGTGACCTCGACCACGCTCACGTCGATGGCGAGGGGGCCGGAGCTGACGGGGTCGTGCGGCAACACCACGTCGAGGACTGCCCTCTCCATGGTGCCGTCTGCGCGCACGCGGTCCCATCTTGGGCACGCTTGCTCGGTGAGTGCCTCTTCCTCTCCCCACTCTCGCTTGCACCAGGCTGCCAGCGCGTCGCGGCATCTGTTGTGCCTACGACAGAAGCCCGGGCCCTTGTCGCAGCAGCAGGCGTGGCTCCCGTAGCGCTGGCGCGCCACCGATGCGCACGGGTGGTCCGTCCGGCGTGAGCGGTGTTGGCACGGCGCCCCGCCCTGCCCCGCTGGGTCCGCGAAGAGCAAGCGGCGGCGATAGGCCACGCAGAACTCGTCGTCGGCCAGCGTGTGCTCGTCGCGGCGAGGCACTTGCAGCCACGCGCCCCCTTCCGCCCCCTGGCTGCGCAGAAGGCTCGCTCCCTCCGGGTCAAGCGCCTGCCCCAGCTGCCGGCGCTCTCGGGCCTGTGCCGACCGCGTCAGGTCGCGCTGGGAAGGACCTCCGCCGGCACACCTGCGGGTGCCGGTGCGCGCTGGCGGGCCTGCGCAAGCACCGCGTGGAAGCCTGGGGCGGCGCGTTCGCTCTCGTCCAGCGTGGACAGGCCCTGCGCGGCGAGCACTGCCCGCCACGTGGTTGACCAAGAACCCAGGGTGGCCGGGTCGGCGCGCTGCTCGGCAGAAGAGAAGCCGCCCCCTCCTTCTCTGGCCGGCAAGAACAGCACAGCCCGCGACACCGCAGACAGCGGCCCGCCGAGCCACTCACCCACGAAGTGGACGACCCAGTCGTCGTAGGGCCTCCACGTCTCGGGGGCTCCTGGGCGTGCTCTCTGGGCGTAGGTGGTGGAGCCGTTCACGAAGTTGCGCAGCAGCACGAAGGCCTCGTGAATGGGGAGCCCAGCCATGGCCAAGGACTGGAGCCTCTCGTTAAAACTCTGCAGGCGCGTTACGGCCCGAGGCACCTCGTCAGCGGCCCCCACCCCAGCGGTGACGTCGCGCCAGTCGTCGCCGTCCTCCTCCGTCACCCTGTGGTTCCTCATGAACGGCAGGGTGCTGCCCAAGCAGGGCAGCGCTGGCACGGCCACGTGGCGGAGCCCGTCTGGCAGCTCGCCCGCGGCCGCCGGCACCCAGACCTTGGTCTTCCCACCGTGGACCTCGAGGCCCGTGTTCGCGAGGAGTTCCGTCGTGAGCCGCAGGGCTGCGGAGGCGCACTCCCGGGGAACCCACAGGTAGACGTCATCCAAGAAGGCGACCGCCTTGGCCTCAGCGCGCAACGTGCGCAACCGGGCGTTCAGCTCGTCGAGGGGGCCCGCCAGGAATATGCCCCACAGCGCTGGGGAAAGTGGGCAACCCTCGTCCAGGCCCAACCACTGGACGACCGTGGAGCTGGCCTCGCCCTCCCCTGCGACCGCGTGCACCCCTCCCCGGTCGTAGATTGACCGGGCGAGCAGCTCCAAGTCAGGGCACCGCGTGCGGAGGGCCCGGAAAAGGCGCCTGCGGCGGAGGCGGCGGAAAGCTGACCGGACGTCCACGCTGATGAAAGCCCAGTCGGGGTGCGACTCTGCGTGGGCGGTGATCGTTTTCTGCAAGGCTTCGGCCCCGCCCGGCTCCAGGACGCCATACTGGTAGGGCCCGACAGCGCTGCGAATCTCCGCCTTCCGCGTGGCACACACGGCCTGGCCGATCAATCGGCGTGGGACCGTTCCAGATGCCACCACTCTCGTGCCCGCGTCCCGCTTGGCGATGCCCAGCAAGCGCCCGGCAAGCAGGAGGTCCTTCGCCTCGCTCGGCACGTTCCCGATGCACAGGTCCCCCAGCACCTGCGCGGTGTTCTCGCCACTCATGCCCGCGTGGGCGAGAGGCCGCCAGTGCTCAAAGCGATCACCCAATGGGCCCGAACCTGCTCCCCGCGGCACCCGCGACCAGTTCCCCATGAGGTGCGCGGACACGTCGGCTGCCAGGGTGCGCGCACGGTTGCGACGGGCCTCGGCGTCCTCCTCCCGGTCCTCCTCCTCCTCCACGTCCATGTCCTCCTCCGCGCCCCCGTCGACCTGGTCCACGTTCTCGCCCAAGCCCTGCTGCGTGAGAAATGCCTGGCGTGTAGTGCCCACGTCCCGGGTCTTGGCCGTTCCCCAGGCTGCCTGGCACGCCCTCCCCAGCTCGCCCTTGTGCAAGAGGTACCGGATGCGCTGGACGGTCTTGGACAAGCCTTTCTGCGCGGAGCGTGTTTTGACCCGCGCCGACGTGAGGCACATGAGCTGGTCCCACTCCCCCGCCCAAAACATGTCCAACCGCTCGGCCACCCTCTCCCGGACGGTCTTGGTGCTGTCCTCCGTGTCGCGGCGCAGCTCCCCGAACAGTAGCCGGTCGAGGCAGAGGAGAAGGCGCCAGCCCCGCAAGGCGTCCTCGTCGCCGAAGCTCCAGATGATGTGGCCCGCCACCGCCTCTCGAGCTTCGTTCACCGCGTGCGTGAGGGCCGTCGGCACTTCGGTCAGCGTGCCGCACTGGTCAGTGAGGAGGGCCTCCGTGGACAGGGCGGCCGCCTGAGAGCCCCACCACTCCATGTTCCGGAGGCCCTTGTCGTCGATGTCCCGCTCGTGCAAGGGCAGGCGTGCCTGGACAGCATCCCCGGCGTCCTGCGGCGGCAGCGGGGGGAGTCCTGGCGCGGGCGGCGGCGGTGCCGCCAGCTCGCACCAGCTGGCGAGCTCCTGCTGCTGCTCCGGCGGCAGATCGGCCCACCCCTCCACCTCCGCCCACGGTCCTAAGCACTGACCGTAACACCTGGGATGGACGAATTTGGGGCGCCGGGGGTTGTTGGAGCGGGAAAGCCGCAACTCGTCGAGTTCAAACGTCTCATGACAGATGTGGCATTTCCCCCGGTGTCCTCGGGCGCCCTGCAGACTCGCCCGCCAGGCAGCCATCGGCAGCGCGGGGGCCGCCGCGAGGTCACGGCGCTGGCGCCGGCGCCATGGCTGCCCCCCTGGCTGCCCCCCCTGGCTCCCTCCTTGAGCCTCCTTGAGCCTCCTCCTCCTCCTCCTCCTCCTCCGCCTCCTCCTCCTCCTCCTCCTCCTCCTCTGGCTCCTCCTCCTGTCCTCCTCCTCCTCCTCCTCCTCCTCCCCTCCGCCTCCTCCTCCTCCTCCTCCTTCCTCCTCCTCCCTCCCTCCTCGCTCCTCCTCCTCCTCCTCCTCCTCCTCCTCCTCCTCCTCCTCCCTCCTCCTCCTCCTTCGCTCCTCCTCCTCCTCCCCACCCCCTCCTCCTCCTCCTCCTCCCTCCTTCCTCCTCCTCCTCCCCTCCTCCTCCATCCTCCTCCTCCTCCTCCTCCTCCTCCTCGCTCCTCCTTCCGCCGCCTCCTCCGCCTCCTCCTCCTCCTCCTCCTCCTCCTCCCCTCCTCCTCCCTCCTCCTCCTCCTCCTCCTCCTCCTCCTCCCTCCTCCTCCTCCTCCTCCTCCTCTCTCCTCCTCCTCCTCCTCCCCCCCCCCCGCCTCCTCCTTCCTCCTCCCTCCTCCTCCCTCCTCCTCCTCTTCTCTTCTTCTTCTTTTCTTCTTTCTCTTCTTCTTCTTCTTCTTCTTCGTCTTCTTTCTTTCTTCTTCTTCTTCTTCATTCTTTCTTCTTCTTCTTCCTTCTTCTTCTTCTTCTTCCTTCTTCTTCTCTTCTTCTTCTTCTTCTTCTTCTTTCTTCGTTCTTCTTCTTCTCTTCTTCTTCTTCTCTTCTGAAGTCTTCTTCCTTTCTTCTTCTTCTTTTTTCTTTTTCTTCTCTGATTCTCTTCTTCTTATTCTTCTTCTTCTTCTTCTTTTTCTTCTTCGCTTCTTCTTCTTCTTCTTCTTTCCTCCTCCTCCTCCTCCTCCTCCTCCTTCCTCCTCCTCCTCCTCCTCCTCCTCCTCCTCCTCCTCCTCCTCCTCCTCCTCCTCCTCCTCCTCTTCCTCCTCCTCCCTCTCCTCCTCCTCCTCCTCCTCCCCCTCCTCCTCCTCCTCCTCCTCCTCCTCCTCCTCCTCCTCCTCCTCCTCTCCTCCTCCTCCTGCCCTCCCTCCTCCTCCTCCTCCTCATCCTCCTCCTCCGTTTCTTTTTCTTCTTCTTCGTTTTCTTCTTATTATTCTTCTTGTTATTATTATTATTATTCTTCTTATTCTTCTTATTCTTATTATTATTATTATTATTCTTCTTCTTCTTCCTCCTCCTCCTCCTCCTCCTCCTCCTCCTCCTCCTCCTTCTCCTCCTCCCTCCTCGGCCCTCGTGGCCCCTGCGCCCTCGCGCCGCCCTCTCGCAGGAGGGGTGGAGCGCGCTGGCCCGGGCAGGCGGCGCGCGGAG
This sequence comes from Prorocentrum cordatum, assembly GCA_963575745.1. NCBI lineage: Eukaryota > Dinophyceae > Prorocentrales > Prorocentraceae > Prorocentrum > Prorocentrum cordatum. The sequence goes on from CAUYUJ010007907.1 coordinate 8,049, forward strand.
TGCGATCGCCCCTCGCGCCCCCGCGGGTGAGCTCTGGTCTTGGATCGGGCGTGTCCTCCTACAGGCGAACTTCGGACGAGAAACAAAAGACAACCCAAAAGTGCTCCTAAACAAAGCAAAACTCAGAAACAAATCGTCTCCAGACCTGTTTTTCTCTATTTTCGGAGATCCCTCCTGTAGACGGACACGCCCGACTGAACTCTGATCCCTGGCGAAGACCATCATCACCTTCATCCAGGCCGCTGCGTTCTGAGTCGGGCAGCAACCTCTATACATGTCCACTGCTCCCTCACCAGGTCCATCCTGAACGCAGCAGCGGAGTATACGCGGCGCCCTCCTGGCTTGGCCAGGAGGGCGTGTTTCACAGCTCCATGGGTTCGGAATGGGTCTGGCCAGGGAGCAATGGATATGTATAGATTTCGTCGCCCGACTGAGGGTCCCTGAAATCTGACGCTGCAATGAGAAAAGCATCACGAAAAAAACGGCCCGAGCCCCAGATCGTATCTCTCTGCGTCATTGTCCGAGCCGGATCGACCTGCGAGGATCCCGGTGCCCAAAACCGGCCGAGAAAGCGCGCCGTGAAGAACCTGCAGCGCCAGGGTCTCCCTCCTCCTCCCATCATCATCATCATCATCATCATCATCATCATCATCATCATCATCATCATCATCATCATCATCATCATCATCATCATCATCATCAGCAGCAGCAGCAGCAGCATCAGCATCAGCATCAGCATCATCAGCAGCAGCAGCATCGGCATCATCATCAGCAGCAGCATCATCATCATCAGAAGCAGCAGCATCATCATCATCAGCATCAGCATCATCATCATCATCATCATCACTCAGCATCAGAATCATCAACAACAACATCATCATCATCAAAAGTATCATCATCATCATCATCAGAAGCAGCAGCATCATCATCAGCATCATCATCAGCAGCAGCATCAACATCATCAACATCATCATCAGCATCATCAGCAGCATCATCAGAATCATCATCATCATCAGCAGCAGCATCATAATCATCATCATCATCATCATCAGCATCATCATCAGCATCATCATCATCATCAGCAGCAGCATCATCATCATCAGCCTCCTCCTCCTCCTCCTCCTCGCCTCCTCCTCCTCCTCCTCCTCGTCCTCCTCATCAGCCTCCACCTCCTCCTCCTCCTCCTCCTCCGCCTCCTCCTTCTCCTCGATGGGAGTGCAGCCACGATGGCCGATGGGCGAGGGGCGCGCCGCCTTTTTGCTCCAAAAAGGCGAGGGCCGCGGCCTCTTGTGGTCCTAGGAAAAAAGCCTAAGAAGGGGCCGATGAGAAAGAGACCCGGCGGCAAGCGGGGGGGGGGAAGCGAGAAGGCGAAGGCCCTCTCAGAGGGCGGCGGGACTTCTCGGAAGCCCTCGCGGCCTCTGAGAGGTCTTCTGTGCCTTCGGGGAAGGCTAGGAGAGCTTCTCAGAAGGCCGGGGGGACCTCTGAGCCGTCTGAGAAGGCCTTCTCCTTCTCGCTTCCCCTCCTCGCTCGCCGCCGAGAGACGCCGAGCTCGGAGAGCGACAGGCAGGAACGTCGAGCGGGCCAGAGGGTCCAGAGGGCTCCACTGCGATCGGGGGCTTTCGCCTAGCTCGGCGACTCCGAAGGGTGTGCTTTGCCGAAGGCGCGGTCTGCAGCCAGCAGCCTGGGGGAAGGGGGGGGAGGGAGAGGACCTCGACAGGGTTCTTTGCCGCACCCCGGCGAAGGCTCATCGAGCCTTTGGGGCAGGGCGGGACCGGGATCAGGGCACTCTGTTCCTGCCTGCGTCTCCCCTGAGTGCACGCTCGAGGGGCAGGTTTCACCTCCTCGTTTTCGAAGGAACCTCGGGGAGGCGCAAAGACCGTCCACCTCCCATGTGTTACCGTATTCGCTGCTCCACCCCCCACTCCCCACTCCAGGAAGGCCACTGGGGCGGAGAGAGGAGAGAGGAGAGGAGATGGGGTACGGGGGGGGCAGTGGGTATCAAAATGAACGGACCGTGAGAAAGAAGGCTTCGATAAGCCAGCCTGCCCTCACTCAAAGCGGTACCCCCCCAATCATGAGATGTATCTCAAGACATCCCGTGCCACGGAAAACTGATTCTGCCCTTGCGGGATGGGCGCCAAAGATATGATGGCCAGCAGGGATCCTGCGGCAGCAACTGTTCAGGGGAAAATTGATATTCCCTTGCAGCCAGAATCCGCTCACAATCGGTCCCTGGAGGACGAGAAGAATAGGGATCAACATCTCCGATGTCGTGATTTGTCATGCCGCGGACCCCAAGAGGTTTAGACCCTGCCCCCGGAACGATTGGTTCCATCCCTGGTCGTGTCTTGACTGTCCTGGGGTCCGGCGAGGGCACCCAGAAGCCTACACTTGTCAGAAGCCTCCCGTCGTGATGCTGTTCGCCACGCAAGGAGGTGGGGGGGAGGCAGAGGGAGGCCGGGAGGGGCAGGGAAGGAAGAGGAGGGGGAAAGACGGGGGGATGAAGGGCGAAGGGGGCGCGCGAGCCCGCCAGCTGGTGGTGGGCAGGTCCCTCAGGGGAGGGGAGGGAAGAGAGGGAGGATAGCGGGGGCGCGGGAGGGAGGGGAAGGAAGGAGGGGAAGGAAGGAAGGAAGGAAGGACGGAAGGAGGGCGGGAGGGAGGGGAGGGGGAGGAAGGAGGCATGGAGGGGAGGGAGGATAGCGGGGGAGCAAGGAGAAGGAGGGAGGAACTCCAGGGGGGACTAGGTGGAGGAGGAGGAAGTAAAGGTAAAGGTGAATAAAGCACGCTTTGGGGCAGTGTCCGAGGAAATTGAAAGGCAGGAGGGGGCGAGGGGGTCCGGAGAGGGCAAGAAGGGAGGGGAGGGGAAGGAAGGAGAGAGGGAGGGGAGGGAGCGTAGCGGAGGGCCTCTGGGGGGGACGAGGAGGAGGAGGAAGAGGAGGAGGAGGACGACGACGACCACGACAAGGGGGAGGCCGACGAGGAGGACGAGGAGAACGAGGAAGAGGGGGAGGTAAAGGTAAAGGGCGCTTGGGCACATTGTCGGAGGAGAAGGCAAAGGGTGCGAGGGAAGACGAGGAGGGATGAGGAGGAGGAGGAGGAGGAGGAGGATTCGTCCTCTAGGAGATTATTGGAAGTCCTCGGAGGGGCTCGGCCCTCAGGGTGCTGGGTCCCCACATCCTAAGATAGGTTTTTGCTAGTACTAAGACAACGTCGACTCCAACTCTCTTCTCCCCTGCCTCCCCCTCTGTTTACTCAGCCTCACTTCCTCACACTCACACTCATACTCACACTCACTCATCACACTCAGACTCACTCGCATTCGGACTCGCTCATCCTCAGACTCGATCACACTCAGACTCACCCATAGTCAGACTCACTCATAATCAATCTCACGCAAATCAGACTCACTTCTAATTAGACTCACTCATTCTAGGAATCTATCTTCATCACTCAGACTCAATCACATCGCTTCCTCAATCAGACTCATTCATACACCGAATGACTCACGCACACAGACTGTGAGCATGTCTCAGGCGAGGCGCTGGTTTCAGAACCCCGAGCTGCCAGGGGTATTGCTTGGGCCCGTTCGCGCCCAGATTCTGGGGATGTCTCAAACAGTTTGCCTGCTTGGGTGCTCAGCATCCTTTGCTTTCAGAGGCTTGTGAGGATGTCGGAGGCGAGGCGCTGGTTACAGCAGTCCACGGGGGAGCCGCCGGGTGGGGGGGGGGGGGGGCATTGCACGGGCCCGCTCGCGCCCAGATTGTGGGGATGTCTCAAGCGGGTTGCCTGTTTCGGCCCCCGAGGCTTGTTTGGGATTGTGTTACCTACGTGGACCTCACTCACTCACTCGCCTCCCTCTATTCTTACTCACCTGGACGCGTTCACACTCAGACTTACTCATCACTACCTCTTCCTCACTCAGACTCACTCGTCACACTCAGACACAACCATACTCAGATTCACTCATACCCAGACTCGCTAATACTTAGACTCACTTACATTGAGACTCGCTCACACAGGCTCTCTCATACTCAGACTAATTCGCATTCGGACTTGCTACAGTCTGATTCACCCACCCTCAGACTCATGCATGCTCAAATTTACTCAAACTCAGGCTCGATCATGCGCGGACTCATACTCCTCAGACTCGTGGTCAGACGCGCTCACACGCAGATTTACTCACACTCAGGCTCACTCACACTGAGACTCACACACCCTCATATTCACTCGCAGCCAAGCTCAGTCGTAATCAGAGCGACTCAGACTCAAACCAAGACTCATCAACTCATTCTCTGACCCACTCACTCTCAGCCTTACCCATACTCAGACTCATTCCAACTCAGACTCACTCAGACTCAGACGTGCGCATACTCAGACCGACTCGTATTCAGACTCACCCAAACTTCGACTCACTCTCACTCACACTCAACCATACCTGGGTTCGCTCACACTCGGACTCACTCACACTCAGATCCCTCACGCTCAGATTCAATCAGTCTTCTCTCGTGTGGTGGTCCGATGCTCCTTCGCCCTTCCACTCGTGCTTCCCTGATCTCTCCTGAAAGATGCCCAAAGGAAGAGGAAGTCACTGCAGTCGTCGCTGTCGCCGTCGTCGTTGTCACGCCCGTCACGAGACGTGACAGGAATATAAGATGCACATATGGGGATCTCGGCGTCGAGTAATCCCAACAGCCCTCTGGGCGTAGGTGGTCTAGGGAGTTCCCTCGTCCAACCCCCTTTCTTACCCTTCGGGGAGGGGTTTACCCCTCCCCCTACCCTCCCCCCTGGACCTGAACGGGGGGGGGACGCGTTGGAGCTTCCAAGATAACCCAAGATGGCTCCAAGAGGGCCTCAGAGAGCCCAAAACGACCTCCAAGGTGGCTCGAGATAGCGCAAGATGCCCCCCCTCCTTCTCCTCCTCCTCCTCCTCCTCCTCCTCCTCCTCCTCCTCCTCCTCCTCCTCCACATCATCATCATCACCATCATCATCATCATCATCATCATCATCATCATCATCATCATCATCATCATCATCATCATCATCATCATCATCATCATCATCATCATCATCATCATCAGCAGCAACAGCAGCAGCAGCAGCATCATCATCATCATCATCATCATCATCATCATCATCAGCATCATCATCATCATCATCATCATCATCATCATCATCATTCACACCACACCACCACCACCACCACCACCATCATCATCATCATCATCATCATCATCATCATCATCTTCATCATCATCATTATCATCATCATCATCGTCGTCATCATCAATCATCATCATCATCATCATCATCATCATCATCATCATCATCATCATCATCATCATCATCATCATCAGCATCAGCATCAGCATCAGCATCATCATCATCATCGGCATCATCATCATCATAATCATCATCATCATCAGCAGCAGCATCATCATCAGCAGCAAAAGCATCAACTTCGCCATCACCACTTCCATCATCACCATCAGCATCATCAGCAGCAACATCATCATCACCATCATCATGATCATCATCATCATCATCATCATCATCATCATCATCATCACCATGATCATCATAATCACCATCATCATCCTCATCATCAACATCATCATCATCATCATCATCATCATCATCATCATCATCATCATCATCATCATCATCATCATCATCATCATCATCATACGCGTTATCATCAGCATCTTGCTCATTTTTCTTCTCCCCGCTCCCTCATCAATCCATCGAGCCTCCTTATTATCCTCCACCCTCCTTCTCACGGTTCGGCCGTCCACCTCCTTGCTCCCGCACTTCCCTGATCACCTCAACTCGCCTGGCCATCGTTTTTGGATGGGTTGGTGGGGATTTTTGTAGCAGCCGCAGGCGAAGGCGCCAGCGGCGAGTCCAGTCGGCTCGGGCTACGACAGGAGCTAATTGCTGGCGCGCGCGTGAGACAGCAGGACCTACCGCCAGGGGGAGCAGCTGCACCGGGGGCCGTGCTGCAACCGCCGAGGCAGAGAAGCAGCGCCGAGGGTGTGGACTGAAAGCTGCTGGGGCTGCCAGGAAGCTGCATACGTGCGGGTACCTTGGTAGCTGGATCACCAGGTACGTGAATTGGACCTTGTCGCCACAGGGCGCCAAAGGTCGGCACGCCACAGACGTGGCGAAACGCAGGACCGCGTGACAGCCCAGCGTGTGGCAGCGGACCGACGGGGGACGCGCGTGGTCGTCCAGGAAGGCTGAACCACTCCTGAGCGAACCGGCGGTCCAAAACCCCAACAGGCCATCAGCACCGACAGATACGGCCAGCTGTGGCGGTGACTGTGGACCAGAAGCCAGGGAAGTGCAAGCACTCGCGCTGGAGCTGGTCAGAACGCAAGTCCCCAGAGCGCCAGGGGGCCGCAGCCGACTCCAGGGAGCCGAACGGGGGCCAAGCGCGAGGGACAAAGCGGGGCCGGAAGCACTGAGGGCGGCGGCAACCGGAACCCAGGCGCTCGAGACAAGAGGCGCGAGCCGAAGACGTCACGCAGAGGGGCCACTGCCAGGGAAACCGAGCCAGGCCGTGGCCAGGTCCGGGCAATGGCCAGGGCGAAGACAACTACAGCCAACGGCCAGGGCCGTCAGGCACGTCGCCCCCGCCCCATAGGGGGCCTGCGCACCCTGTATTGACGGAGCTGGGGGGGGGCCAGTCCGCAAGGGCGGGGAGGCCGAGCCAGGTGCCGTGCTGAGGCCGTCACCGGACGACACTGGACCTGCAGCGGGAGGGCTGTAACTCGCTACGACCAGGTGCGGTGAAGGCCAGGGTGAGCGCTGCTACTGCAGACGGGCAGGCCGTGCATCGGCACTTCGCGCCTCGCCCGAGCCAGGGCATCGCGCCAAGTATTGACAGCGCCGGGGGCTTGATCCACAAGGGCGAGGGGCTGGCCAAGCGCTGTGTGGTGACTGGACCCGGTCGTGAGAGGCTGGAGAGATAGGGGTACACATGGGCGACTACGGCAAACGGCTGCACGACCCCAACATGAGAACCTTGCTTTTCCAGCAAGTGAGGGAAGCCTCCAGCCGCGGGCGCGTCTGCGCTGGGAGCACCGCAAGGGAAGTGGCTAACGGTCACACTGTCTGTGAAAAGTGAAGAAGGGGACAGGGGGAGCGGGGAAAAGCAGAACGCGAAGCCAGGGACATGGGCGGAACTGAAGTGACTAACGGTCACCCTTACTGGAACGTCGGCTTGAAGCGTGCGGCGCCAGAGTAGGGAGATCACACCCACCTGGATCTCTCCTGAGGGGCCAGGGCCAGGAGTGGCAGCCAAGGGGGTGTGGCGGTGGGCGATTGCATGTTCCTGTTCAGGCCCGTGTTCCAATTCCTGCGTTTGCGCCACTCCCGCGCCCTCCCCGTGAGCGGCGGGCAATTCCTGTTCATCGGGCTCTTCCGGCACTTGCTCCGCATGCTGCTCTGGTTCTCTGCTCAGTCGCGCTTGCCCCTGGCCTGGTTGCCTGCGCTGCCCCGCGCTCTGGTCGGAGGCCTCCGCCTGCCGGTCTTCAGGAGGCGGAGGGGCCGACACGCCGCGGCTGACCGAAGCCCCGTCAATCTCCCCCTCCACCCTTCCCACTTGAGGCCTGCTAGGGTTGCCAGGGTTGCGAGTAACGGTCGCCCTTCCAGAGTAGATCGGACGATCGATCGCAACCCCAGCCGTATGGGCGTCTGCCAGCCTCCAGGAAAGAGAGGGGACGACGAGCTGCAGCAGACGACCACGTGTTCACTCTCGAGCAGTCCCTGAAGACCGAGTAGCGAACGGCCGCATTTCCCGATACACCCTCCTGAGGCTTGAATGCGAGGAGCGTTTCCGAGCGCGGGCGCACCCTCTGAAGCGCACCCACCTGTCGCCAGGGTACTGCCTCCAGGAGGGGGCGAGCTGTCGAGCGTTTTTCTGGCCTCCACCGCTTTGCTGCCCCGGGGGCGCTGATAGGAGTGAGGAGCCGTATGGGCGTCCGCCTGCCGCGTGCCGGCCTCCAGGAAGGGGAGGGGACGACAAGCTGAGGCAAACGACCGCGCGTTCACTCTCGAGCTCTCCCTGAGAACTTTTGCAGCTAACAGCCGCAATTTCCAGCGCACACTCCTGAGTGTCTATTTTCCGAGGAACGCCTCCGGGCGCGGGCGCGCCCTCAGCATCGCTCTCATTTGTCGCCAGGGTACTGTCGCCAGGAGGGGGCGCGCTGTCGAGCGCCTCTCCGGCCTCCACCGCACTGCTGCCCCAGGGGACGCTGGTAGGAGTGAGGGGCCGAATGGGTGCCCACCAGTCGGTCTCCAGGAGGAGGGGGCGACAAACTGCGGCAGACGGTCACCTGTTCACGCTCGAGCATTCCCTGGAGACTGTTGCAGCAAACGGCCGCACGGCAGACGACCACGTGTACACTCTCGAGCTCTCCCTGAAGGCTGTTGCAGCCAACGGCCGCACTTTCCAACACACTCCTGAGTCTCTATTTCGCGAGGGGCGTCTCCGAGCGCGGGCGCGCCCTCAGCTGCGCTCCCAACTGTCGCCAGGGTACTGTCTCCAGGAGGGGGCGCGCTGTCGAGCGCCTCTCCGGCCTCCACCGCACTGCTGCCCCAGGGACGCTGATAGGAGTGAGGAGCCGTATGGGTGTCCGCCTGTTCTGTCGCACTGCCAGTTCTGTCCGCTCATAGGAGTGGGGAGCCGGGGCGGCTACCCCAGTTGCCGTCACTGCCGTCCCGTCCGCCACTGCCGCACGGGGCCGCTGGGCAGTCGGGCGGATGGACAGCTGCCGAGGTCAGCCCGGGAGGCACATCCATCGCCGGCGGAGCGAGCAACCCTGAATAGGGGCGCACTCGAGCCGAGACGGCTTGAGCCAGGCTACGGGTTGGTGGGGATATGTTTTCGATCTGCGGCTCCAAGGACGATTCCAGAGAGCGAGTCGTATCGAGCATGGGGCAGCACGCAAGATAATTGCCAGCGGGCCAAAAGCCGACGCCGGAGTGCACATGCGCCAGAGAGAGCAAGTTTGGGGGGCCAAGCGAGATAATCCCACCAGCCCTTTAGGGCGTAGGTGGTTTAGGGAGTTTCCTCTGCCAACCCCCTTCTTCCCCTTCGGGGAGGGGTTTACCCCTCCCCTTACCCCTCCCCACTGACCTGGACGGGGCGTTCCGCGGGTCGTTGGGACGGCCAAGATGGCCCAAGACATCTCCAAGAGCGAAAAGGCGAGAAACACACAAAACATTGATTTTACCTAGGTTTTGGAAGGATTTTGGCCTCTCGGGGGGGCCCAAGAGGCGACTCGAGGCACTCTAGAGGGGCAACGCTAATATACGACCCCCCCTTTTTTGATAGATCTCCTCCAAGATGGCCCCAAGAGCGCCCCGAAGGCTCCCAAGAGCGCCCCAAGAGCGCCCCAAGACGGCCCCACGAGGCCCCAAGAGGCCCCCAAGAAGCCTCCAAGAGGCTGCCAAGAGACCCCCAAGAGGCCCCAAGAGCCTCCCAAGATGGCCCAAGACGGCTCCAAGAGCGAAAAGGCGAGAAAGCAAAAAACATTGATTTTACATAGGTTTTGGAACGATTTTGGCCTCTTGGGGGGCCCAAGAGGCGACTCGAGGCACTCTAGAGGGGCAACGCTAATTGGGGACCCCCTCTTCTTTGATCGATCTCCTCCAAGATGGCCCCAAGAGCGCCCCGAAGGCTCCCAAGAGCGCCCCAAGAGCGCCCCAAGAGCGCTCCAAGAGGCCCCAAGAGGCGCCCAAGAGGCCTCCACAAGGCTCCCAAGAGACCCCCAAGAGGCCCAAGAGGCTCCCAAGACGGCCCAAGACGGCTCCAAGAGCGAAAAGGCGAGAAAACACAAAACATTGATTTTCCCTAGGTTTTGGAAAGATTTTGGCCTCTTGGGGGGCCCAAGAAGCGATTCGAGGCACTTTAGAGGGGCAGCGCTAATTGGGGACCCCCCCTTCTTTGATAGATCTCCTCTAAGATGGCCCCAAGAGCGCCTCGAAGGCTCCCAAGAGCGCCCCAAGAGCGCCCCAAGAGGGCCCCAAGAGGCCCCAAGAGGCCCCCAAGAGGCCTCCAAGAGGCCTCCAAGAGACCCCCAAGAGGCCACAAGAGGCTCCCCGAGATACGCAAGAGGCCCCCGGGACCGCCAAGAGGCCCCAAAGACGGCCCAAGAGGCCCCCAAGCTCGCCATTGTCCTCCTCCTCCTCCTTTTTTTCTTCCTCCTCCCTCCTCCCCCTCCCCCTCCTCCTCCTCCTCCTCCTCCTCCTCCTCCTCCTCCTCTTTCTCCTTTTCCTCCTTCTCGTCCTCGCAGTTCTCCATATCCTCCTCCTTATCTTCCTCCTCCTCCTCCTCCTGCTCCTCCTCCTGCTCCTCCTCCTGCTCCTCCTCTTCCTCCTCCTACTCCTACGACGACGGCTCCTCCTACATCCTCCCCCTCTTGGGGTATATGGCGGCTCACCCCGCCCTTTGTTCTTCTGCATGCTCCCCCGCTTCCCTCATAACCTCCACTCCCCTGGGACTCATTTCTGGACGGGCTGGTGGGGATACGCGAAGCGTCTAGAATTGCCAGCGGGCCAAAAGCCAACGCCGGGATGCACATGCGAGGCGAGAACCCCAAAAGGCCCAGCAAAGGCAGGACGGCGAGCAGATAATTGCCAGCGGGCCAAAAGCCGACGCCGGCTGGTGGGGATATTTTTTTGATTTGCGGCCCGCAAGGAGAAGTCCAGAGGGCGTGTCACTAGGCAATGGGGCGCAACGCCAAAGAATTAGGGATGCAGAGGACCACTGGGCGAATGCCAGCGGAAGCCAACGAGGAGGCGCCCTGACGACGCCAGCTCGCAAGCGGAGCTGCCACATACTGTCGGCAGACTGTGCACAAGCCAGGACCCACAGGTGGGGAAACCAGACCAGCAACCTGGACGGAAAAGCCCAGAGAGCAAGACAATTGCACAAGCAGGAGCCGGGCCAAAAAATTGCCAAGCGGCTGAGCGCGCAGGCCGATGCCACGCGGCCCACTGGTGGGGATACGCGAAGCGTCTAGAATTTAATCAGCCGCGGCCCCATGGAAAGACTTCCAGAGAAACAAGATCCGTCCCAAACATCCGCTTGAGGCCCGAGCATATCCCTGTTTCATCATCCTCCCCTTCCTCCTCCTCATTTCCTCCTGAGCGCCACTGTCATCCTACTTTTCCTCTCACTTCTCATCATCCTCCTTATTCTCCTCCTCCTCATCCTCCTCATCCTCCTCATCATCCTTCTCCAGCACTTTCCTCCTCCATCCGTGTTGCTTGAAACTGACTCCTCCCTGTCGCACCCCCAGACGTGTCGGTAGGGCTGGCCGCAATGCATGTTCCTGCAGCATGAAACTTGCAGCAGCTTCACGGAGGGAGAACGGTTCGTTTTCAATACGTGGCCTTCGCACCCGCGCCGCGCACATTCGTCCTCAAAGCTTGCAACAGCTTCTGGGGTGGAGGGCGGGCCGTTTTCAAAATGTGCATCTCGCCTTCACGTCGCGTGCTTGCAACAAGTTCACGGACGGAGGGCGGTTCCTTTTCACGCGCAGAGTCGCTTGAACAGCTTGCAGCAAGTTGAAAGCCTCGTACGGTAGAAGTCCCAGCAATGGCGCCTGGCACGATTTAGGACTGCCAGGGCGCACCATTGACTTTGAAGTGCGACGTTTTCGGATTGGCAGGACGCAACAGTCACGCTGATCCACGGCACTGAAAAACCGAGGAATTGTGTTCTAACACGCGTGAGAATGATCAACAAGTTGTCTTAGAATGGCCGTTTCCCGCAATGGAAGTTAATTATGGTAGAAGAGAAGAGAAGAGAAGAGAAGAGAAGAGAAGAGAAGAGAAGAGAAGAGAAGAGAAGAGAAGAGAAGAGAAGAGAAGAGAGCGCGCTGAGTCCGCCGGACGGCCGGCGGGCCCCCTAGGAGCAGCGCGGGTGGGCCGGAGCCCAGTTATTGCATGTGGTGGAGGAAGGCGTCTTCCCAGCTGTCCCATAATTTCTGGTCACAAGCATAATATAGCCAATGTTTAGTGATACTCACAATGGTAATTTGTATCAGCTGTGATATGTCGTCGCACCACCGCTTGCGTTGTCGTCCATGTCTGCGCTGTGCTATTCGGTTGTCGTGGACTTCCGGCTTCCACGCTGCCGCAAGCCTTGTCCATCTAAGGTTCGAGTGTATTGCCACTCGCTTTGCCCACCGCTATTGTCGTCTCTAGTATACTGTTGTCCACTCCTCCACGTGAGAGCGGGCAGCGAGATCTGTAGCCACATGTGAAGCTCTGCGAATGAACTCCTCCCATGGTTCGAGTCCTGTATCGTCTTCGACGTCGTCGAACTCGAACTCCCTTCTTGCGTCGGTCGTGCTGTCGCTGGTGTCATCGTCGGTGCGAGCAGGGTTGGAGTGGGCGTCGTCGTCGGCTGCTGCGTCCTGTTGGGTGCTCCCCCGTCGCCTCGGAGTGTTCACAATGAGTCGTAGCATACGTCGTTGTGCACGTCGTAATGTCAACAGCAGGTCTTTGGTAAGAGTCCACGAAATGCAGCCATACATAACTGTCGGTGTTACGGCGCCGCTGAATAGCCGGAGCCTGCTGTGGAGCGGGTACCGTTTGCTCGTTAGTTCGTCGCGCAATGGGTTGAATTTGCGCCATGCCATTGCGATTCTGTTGGCGAGCTCGGTGGGGTGGTAGTCGTGGAGTGTAAGCTTCCGGCCGAGGTACTTCGTGCTCTGTTCGTCGCTGAGGATTTCGACTCTGTCGCCGTCGATATCTACGTGAGTAATCGTTCGCCCCTGTCGCCGGCTAATTATGGTAGGGACATACGAAAGGAGGAAATTGGATGCGCATTGGCTTTACACTGGTCTTCCGCCTCCTCCCCCTCCTCCTGAACCACCACCATGTTCCTCCTCACCCTCCTCCTCATCCTCCTCCTCATCCTCGTCCTCCTTGTCCTGCACATCCCTGTCCACCTCCTCCTTCTCAACATCCTTCTTTTCATCTTCCAGATCTAATCCTCCCTCTCGTTCTAATCCTCCCCATCGTTCCAATCCTCCCTCTCGTTCTAGTCCTCCTTCTCATCCTCCCCCTCGTTCTGATCCTTGTCAACAGTCGTTCCTCCCAATCCCCTCACCCGTGTTTCCTTGTCCCCGCGACCCCCGCACTGCTCCTCCCCCACTACTGCCCAGCTCCCTACTTCCGCCCCTTTCTCCTCCTCCTCTTCCTCCTCCTCCTCATCCTCATTCTCCTCCTCCTCCTCCTCCTCCCCCCTCCTCCTCCTCCTCCTCCTCCTCCTCTCCTCCTCCTCCTCCCTCCTCCTCCTCCTCCTCCTATTCTTCCTCCTCCTCCTCCTCCTCCTCCTCCTCCTCCTCATCCTCCTCCTCAACCGCCTCCGCCCCCGCGTCCCCCAGCCTCTCCTCGCCTCTCCCTCCGCCTCCTCCGTCCCACTCCACCGCCTCTCCTCCCCTCCTTCCCACCCACCACTACTCCCCCTCCCGCCCCCCTCTTGCTGGGGGGGATGAGAAGGTACCGACGCCGCTACTCCCCAGACCTCGGCGGGACGGACGCCCGACAACGGACGACGGCGACGGCGGCGACGACGACGACGACCCCCCGCGGCGACCTCTTGCCACGAGTCGCCGCCAGCGGCCGCCTTCTCGCCGGCGGACGCGCGCTCCGCCCGTTGTGCGACCGGGGCCTCCGCGGGGCGGCCCCGGCGGTGCGCCTCCTCTCTGCGGCTGGAGGCTGCTGCTCCTCATCGTCACGGCCACCCTCACGGTCCCTGTGGCCACCACCCCACCACCACCACCACCACCATCATCATCATCATCATCATCATCATCATCATCATCATCATCATCATCATCATCATCACACCACCACCACCACCACCACCACCACCACCATCAGCATCAGCATCACCATCATCATCATCATCATCATCATCAGCATCATCATCATCATCATCATCATCATCATCATCATCATCATCATCATCATCATCATCATCATCATCAGCATCATCATCATCATCATCATCATCATCATCATCATCATCATCATCATCATCATCATCATCATCATCATCATCATCATCATCATCATCATCATCATCAGCATCATCAGCAGCAGCAGCATCAACATCATCAGCATCATCACCAGCATCAGCATCAGCATCAGCATCAGCATCAGCATCATCATCATCATCATCATCATCAGCAGCAGCATCAGCAGCAGCATCATCGTCAGCAGCAGAATCATCATCAGCACCAGCAGCATCATAATCACCATCAGCATCACCACCATCAGCATCATCATAATCAGTAACAGCATCAGCATCATCATGACCATCATAACCATAGTCATAACGAAAATCAGCATCATCATCATAATCAACAGCATCATCAGCATCATCACTCCTCTGCACGGACTACAGATTGCTCGGAGCGGAGATCCCAAAGATGCGACTCTCAACTCCTGGAACTTTCCGCTGTGAGTCACTCAGCGCGGGAAAACTATAGCCTGCTCCATCGCGGTGATCATGAAACTCTGAGTGAAGAGGAGTCGAAGCTACAAAAACGAGGGCCTCAGCCCGAGCCGTCCCATTTTCTATATGTGCGCAGACGGATGGGTGTCCCCACCTCCGACGGCCCCCTTCTGGGAATTCTGAAAGCACGAGTCGCGGATATGTTTTCACGCATCCTGACTTGGACAATCCGAGAGAAAGCTCACGATTCCAAAACAGATACCAGTGTTCGGTCGGCTGCTGCCTTGCGGAGTCTCCAAGGCATGAGCTGGCTCAAGAAGTCATGATGCAGCCGCGGCTGTGGGCTCAGGAGGAGACGTTGGCGGATGAGGGTGGCACTTCCGTCGGGGATCCCTGTGGCGGCTGAGCGCTCCCTGGCGCCCCACCCTTCTGGGAGTGCCCACATGCTACGCCTCCGACATCCGGATGATCTCGGGACTCTGAAGGGAGAGGGGTCGGGGGTGCCCGAGCCAGCGATTCCCCTGAGAGAGGTCCCACAGTCTGGGCGCGACGAGGCTTCCCGCTGGGGTGCACAAGTGCTAAGCCTGCTGCATCGCGGTGACCACGGGGCTCTGACCACAGAGGTGTCGGGGGTGGCACAACCAGCGACCACCTCGTGGCATCCGCACAATCTGGGCGCGAACGGGAAAGTGCAACACCGCTTGGCGGCGGACCCTGAGGGGGGGGGGGGGAATGCTGTGACTGCTACACCAAAGTGATCACGAGGCTTTCAGAGGCGAGAAATCGGGGCCGCCGAGGAAACGAACCGCTCGAGACCTCCCCGCAGTCCACACAGTCTGGGGGCGAACGGGCCGGTGTCCCCCCTGCCTGGCGGCTCCCCCGTGGGGCGCCCAAATGCCGCGCATGCTACGTTGGCGGTGACCACGGGGCGCTCACAGGAGAGACGTCTGGCCCACCAAACGAGCAAGCCGCCTGAGAGGCAAGAGTGACCTCCTCCTTGGCGGTTCCCCCTTAGAGGTGCCCCCTTCGAGGTTCCCCCTTGGTGCCTTAGAATGACCATGGAGAGCTCAAAAGAGAAGTGTCCGAGGCGCCGAAACAGGCGAACCGCCTGAGACATTCACACAACTTGGGCGTGAACTGGCCTGTGATTCGCAATGGTCATGTGTCTCCCCAAAAAGGAGCCCGAGGCGTCGAAACGGGCGAACCGCCCGAAGCGTCCCCACAGTCTGGGCCGGAACGGGCTCCCCCCCAGGGTACCCAAATTCCGTACCTGCTACATCGCAGGGATCATGGGTTCAGCCTGAGCCCGAAGAGCTAGTATAGGAGCTAGTACAGGTGGGTCTGAGGATGCCTGACGAAGCGCGAGCAGGTCTGAGGGAGTGTGAGTATGACCAAGTCTGAGTGCGACTATTCAGAGTGTGAGCGGTCTGTGTATAAAGAAGATGGGTATGGCTGAGCTGAGTGTGAGCGGATACGAGTGTGAGTGGTCTGAGGATGGGTGAATCTGCATAAGAGTGGATACGGGTACCACTGGGTATGAGTGTGTGCGTGTGGTATGAGTGAATGTGATATGAGTAAGAGTCTCGATGTGAGCGAGTCTGGGTATGAATGTGAGGGTGCATAAGTGTGAGTGGGTCTGAGTGTCAGTGAGCCTGAGTCTGACTGAGTCTGAGCGTGGAGAAAGGCGAGGAGTGATGAGGCGGAGGCGGCATACTGATAACAAGAACCCCGTACTCTGGATACGGGAAGCGAGCGCCTCGCTCGGGACATCCTCAAACTCTACTCTGAAAGCTAAGGAGTCGGAGCCGCCAAACGTGCACCTCGCTCGAGGTATCCCCAAGCTGACCGCGAACGTGCGAGAGTCTTATCCTCTGGCGCCGCCCCCCCCCTTGTGGTGCCAAAGTCCGATGCCTGCTAAATCGAGGTGATCATGACGAACGAGCCTGATGAGCGAGTATGAGTGCGACTGCGTAAGAGTGATAGGGTGTGTGTAGTCTGAGTTTGAGTTTGAGTATGCGTGGGTCTGAGTGTGAGTGGTCATTGTGGGTGTGGGAGTGTAGGTGTGTTTGAGTCTGAGTCTGAGTACGACTTGGCTGAATGTGTGTGTGGACACGAGTGGGAGTGGAACATGAATGAGTGAGTATGAGTACGAATGAGGATGAGTATCAGTGGATCGGGGTGTCTGTAACCCAAGTATGACTGATATGAACATGCTTAGGTCTGAGTGCAAGTGAGTCTAAGAGTGAGCAAAGAGGAGGAGGGAGGAGCGGGAGTGGGAGGCAGGGGCATCACAGTAATTAGCATGAGCAGTCTGTGTGAGCAAGTCTGAGCGCAAGTGGGTATGAGTGTGAGTGAGTATGAGTATGAGTCTGAGTACGCGTCTGACTGTGAATAAGGAAAGGAAGGAGGGAGGAGGCGGGAGGTGAGAAGGCAAAGAACTGGCGCAGGCGTCACACTGCTACCAAAAGTCCTCTACATATGATATGGGAAGCGGCAAAGTAAACCAAATCATCGCTGTCGCCATCTTCCTCATCATCAGCAAAATCCTCACCACCAGCATAACCGTCATCATCAGCATCATCAGCATCATCACCAGCATCGTCAGCATCAGTATCATCATCATCATCATCATCATCATCAGCAGCATCATCATCATCAGCATCAGCATCATCCTCATCCTCATCCTCATCATCATCATCATCATCATCATCATCATCATCATCATCATCCGACTAGTCACAAACGTCTTGAGCAGTGTCATCATCGTCACCATCCCCACTCGCCGCCATCAGCATAGACGTCGCCGCCGTCCTCCTCGTGGCCAGCATCATCGACCTCACAATCGGCGTCGTCAGTGTCATCATTACCAGCTTCATCAGCATCAGCATCAGCATCATCGCCAGCATCAGCATCATCATCATCATCATCAGCATCATCAGCATCGTTATCATCAGCATCAGCAGGAGCATCAGCAGCAGCAGCATCACCATCACGATCATGACCTGCATCATCATCAGCATAATCATCATCATCAGCAGCAGCATGAGCATCACAATCGATATCATCGTCATCGTCATCGCCATCGACATCATCAGCATCATTATCAGCATCATCATCAGCATCAGCATCGCCATCAGCATCATCATCGCCGTCGTCATCTGCATCAGTTTAACCATCGTCATCAGCATCATCAGCATCATCATCACTATCATCATAAGCATCAGCACCAGCATCATCAGCAGCGTCAGTATCATCAGCACCATAGTCGCCAGCCGCATCATCACCAACACCATCAGCATCATCATAATCAACATCATCATCATCATCATCATCATCATCATCATCATCATCATCATCATCATCATCATCATCATCAGCATCAGCATTATCATCATCATCATTAGCAGCCGCAGTATCATCATAATCATCAGCATCATCATCATCAGCAGCATCATCATCATCGTCATCAGCATCATCATCATCATCATCAGCATCATCATCACCAGCATCAGCATCATCATCATCATCAGCAGCATCAGCATCAGCATCAGCATCATCATCATCATCATCATCATCATCAGCATCGTTATCATCATCATCATCATCATCATAGTCGTCAGCAGCAGCATCACAACCACCATCATCATCAGCATCATCATTAGTAGCAACAGCAGCAGTAGCATCATCATCAGCAAAATCGTCATCATCATCGTCATCACCATCAGAATCACCATCATCATCATAACCGTCATCATCGACATGATCATCATCATCATCATCATAATCATCGTCATCATCATCATCATCATCAACATCAGCATCACCATCATCATCATCATCATCATCGTCATCATCATCATCATCATCATCATCGGCATCAGCATCACCATTAGCATCAGCATCATCAGCAGCATCATCAGCAGCATCGTCATCATCATCATCATCAGAATCAGCACCATCATGAGCATCATCCGAATCAAGATCACCAGCATAGCCATAGTCGGCATCATCATCATCATCATCATCATCATCATCATCATCATCGACATCAGCATCATCGTCATCATAATCATCAGCACCGATATCGCCATCGCAGTCGTCATCGCCATCGTCATCGGTGTCATCAGCAGCAGCAGCATCACAATGAACATCAGCATCAACAATCCGAAGCCGAAGCAGCAGCATCATCGCCACAAGAATCATAAAAATCGTCAGAATCATCGCCCTCATCACCATCATCGTTATCACCATCCTCATCAACAGCAGCATCATCAGCATCAGCATCATCATCAACAGCAGCAACCTCCGCGTCGCCGTCACAACATGACCAGCTATGATCCTCATCATCCACCGCCCTCCTCCACCTCTCGTCACTTCTCCTCCCTCGGTGTCTCGCTCCAACTGCACTCCAAGAGAAGGAATCATATGTGCAAACGGCACTCCTTTGATACTCGTCTCGGCTCTCGGTCCTCCCAGGAACGGTAAACTGATACACGCGTCGAAAACGTGGCTAAAGCGCAACTAGAGCCGCAAACAGACACAAATAAATAGACACAAATAACAGGATTCCCAACATTTTTCCATATATTTTGGATGATCGTCTTCCCCCCCACTTCCCATATTTTCGCTTTTTTTTCTGGGGAATCGACGATTAATTGTCTCTGTGTGTTTTTCCCCTCCTGAATCATGACAACCAGAAAATCTGGGCGAAATACTGATGGGCAGAAGCACTGTGCTCTGAGCACCCTGGGGGCCTGCGGGACTTCTGCCTGTCCGGGTGTTCAAGAAACGAACCTTGAAATGGCCATGGGAACGTGTTTGCTGATTTGGTCCACCAATTCCCCCTGCCCACGAGTGTGCTAAGGCACGCTGGAAATGCTCGAACATTCGAGCCTGATCAACTGGGCATGTAGATCTGGACCCCCGAAAAATGGGTCGGAAAAAACGGGTACGATGCCCGAAAAATCACAAGGTTGTCAAACACCGACGGCGAACGCTGTTGGGCAGGCGGCCGTCTGTCTCGAATGGGCAAGGCCCGCGGCGGTACCGACGGCGAATCCCGTTCAAAATGGGCAGAGAATGCGGTCAGTCTCTGTACCCACTCTTTCCGTACCCGTGTCGATCGCCCCGAGGAGATGACCCTGCACGCTTCCGCGACAAAGAACCGGCATGTACCGCTTCGGCGGACTCGCCCTGCCCGTGGCGCGAAGCATCCTCGTGAGGACGTGCGCCTGCTCGGCTCCTCCCCGCCCCTCCTCCTCCCCCTCCCGCCGGCGCGGGGGGAGGCCTTGGCGCCCCCTCCCTCCTGGGCGGCCAGCTTGGAGACCTCGGAGAGCCTCAGCGCGTCCGTGGGGGGCGGGGGGGAAGGGGGGGAAGGGGGGAAGGGCGGGAAGCGGCGAGCGGGTAACGGGGGGTGGAGGAGGGCGAGCGGGTGGCGGGGGCGGGGGAAGGGGAGAGGAGGCGGGGGGGAAAGAGGGGCGGGACGAGGGTCAGGGACGAGGGGGCGAGGGGGAAGAGAGGACCAGCTCAGGGGGGGAACAGCATCGAGCCGCAATCGGCGATACATCGCCGATAAATCAGCGATAGGCCCCCGATAGCGAAACTGCACGTTCCTCGGCGGTGTGAGCTATCGGGGCACTATCGGCGACGAATGGGCGATTGGGGGTCCATGCGTCCCCCACTGAACCTATCTTCCCTGACGTTGCCCCTGAGGGGAGAAGGTAGGGGTGGTGGTGGAGGGAGGCAAGCAAGGAGGGAGGGGAGGAGGGAGGGAGGGAGGGAGGGAGGGAGGCAGGGAAGGGTCAGTAGCCATTTTGGCTCAAGTCCGTAGCGTTTCGCTCAGGGCTTGGCATTGTGGCCTGGGGGATTTGCGGCCCCCACTGTCTTCCCAGGCGTCCGCCCGGCTAGCACATTTCCTCAAGACGTCCAACTTAAGGAACTCTCTCTTTCACAGTTGTACATCTGCCTTGCGATGGTGCCTGCCCATTCTTTCTCGCTTGCGCCGTGGATCAAGTCCCAAGGTGCTGAGGAGCCATGGGTCACAAAAGGCAATCGTCGGGGGGCGAAGGGCATGGTGTGCCCCAGTTGCAGTTGCAAGAAGAACAGCGCCAACGCCGAGTATTGTAAGCACTGTGCCAGTGCTCATCCGACGCTTTCTCCTGCTTCTGGTCACGTTGTCAATGGGCGCTGGGCTCTCGCTGGTCCTCCAGGCTACTGGTACGGGAACGGCTCCAGTCCAGCTCCAAGGGCTCGGGCAACAAGGGCTCGTTCGCGGGCAAAGGCAAAGGAGAGGTTCACGGCAATGGGAAAGGCAAAGGTAAAGGTTATGTCGGAGGCGACCCCTCCACGTGGGATGCGGTGGCTCGACAAGATGATGCACAGAAATGAGATGCAGGTGCAGGAGGTGCCCCGCCACTTCCTGCGGGACCAGCAGCCGCAAAGGCCAAGTCTCTGGGGGAGTCGCTCCAAAAAGCGGGGGGGTCATGGAGCGGCTACCAAGTACCTGGACATGGCGCATCATCTGGAGGCGGCCGCCAAGCCAGCTGTCATTTCGGATCACACACGCACGCAGCAGGTCCATTCCAATGTTCGTCGGCTCGAGAAGCAGATGGAACAGACTCTCAGCACGGTGGTTCGCTTGCGCGAACAGCTTGTCGATGCGGAAGCCACGCTGCGCACGGTGCGAGACCAAGTCAACCAGGCGGACGCTGACTACAAGGCCTCGCTCGCTGTGTTGCAGGGCTCCCACAAGTCTGAGGAGCAGCCTCAGGCCACGGTGGGCTGGTTCAAGCTTGAGGACCTGGTTGCGGGCACTGTCGATCGCTCAAAGTTCATCGACTGCAGTCACACCCTGGAGGATCTCTCGGTTGAGGCAGGAGGTTGAGGCGAGTGACTTGGATCAGTTCCAGAAGCGCAAGGAGGAGCTGTCTTCAGGAGTCACGAAGCTGGCGAGGGATATGTTTGCGCAGGTTGCGGACCATGCCAAACAATCTACGAGACCAGCACGAAGCTCATCGCACTCGGCTCGCTGCCAAGACGCGCAAGGTTGCAGATGGAGCAGCTGCAGCAGGTGGGTGAGATTGCGCAGGAGAGGTTGCTGGAGAGGCCCCTGCTGAACCTGGGGCGGCTTCTGCAGGTGCTTCTGCTTCTGCGCAGCCCGCCGCGGCAGCCGATGACGCTGCCCCCTTTCTGAGGACATTCGAGCAAGGGTTAACCGGACCCTCGAGGAATCCTCGCCCCCTGCCACAGTCGCGCGACAAAGGGCGCGAATCTGAGAGCGGGGGCCCAGGCTTGAAACCCCCCTGGGATCTTTTTAATGTTTTAGCCTCGAGTGTCTGCGATTGGCCACAGGTCCCAGGCCTCAGGGGTTCGGTTATTTAGGCGCCTCAAGGGTGCCTTCGGCCTTGAGGCTGTCGGAGTCTCTTTTGATGCCCCTCTTTTGCCTTCTGAAATTCGGGTGCCCCCAGAAGGCCAAGGAGCCGCTCGCATCTCCTCTCTGCCTCTGCCTGTCACGGCCGGGAAACCGCACGTTGTGAAGACTGGTGAGACCCCGTTGGTGGGGAAACAAGCCGCACGCTTGCCGCAATCCGATGCCTCTTTTTCTGGTGCGAGCTCGGCAAGGGCCTGATCCTGCATGAGTTTTGTCCCCGACGGCCTGCCAGCGACCTCAGCTCGAACCCCGGCTGCACAGGGCGCGGTCACTGACTGCGCGATCAGGCTTGACGAAGGGCTCCTGGTCACCACTGTCAACGCCAGCACTTGGGGCACCCTCAAATATTACCTCTCCGCTTCGAAGGCCCACGTGGTCATCGCTCAGAAGCATCGGTTGTTGGATACGGGAGCTCTTGGCCAAGCTTCGAAATCGCCCAAGTTCCCGGGCTGGAAAGCGTCGTGGGCTCCTGGAGTACCTGGGGAAGGAGGAGGCGTTTCATCGAAAGTGTGCGTCTGTGTTCGCGATGGCCTTGGCCGTTTTGAAGCTGGGGATCGCACTACTTTCTGCGCTGGCAGAGCTGTGGCTATCATGGTGCACGTGCCAGGTTGCGCCCCGATGCGCATCTGCAGCGTCTACCTCGTCCACGGCGAAGGTCTCTCCGACTCCACTCTCGAGATGTTGCGCGCTGTGGGGGGGGGGGGGATGCTTTAGGCTGCGAGTTCATTGTGGGAGCTGACTGGAACATGGGCCCTGAGGTCTTGGAGTCCTCGAGCTTCGTCAGTCGTCTCAGAGCCTCCTTGATTGTGCCTCCCGAGTAGAGGGGCCCCTGATCGCTTTGATGATTATGTGGTTTCTGAGGCCCTGAGTCTCTGCTTGAAACTTGCCGGAGTTGACACTACACCCTGCGAAATGCTTAAGAAATCATGGGTTCAGAAACTCAGAGTCTCAGAATTTGAATAAAAACCCAGAACTTCTATCAAAATCTTAGGATTTACATTGAAACGTTAAGAAGCATCGAGACTCTCGCCGAAAACTTAAGTTTTCTTAAGCATCGCCTAGGGTCTAGCATTGCCCCTCGCCGTCCTGTGTCGCTCCGCTTTCGTGGCTCCCTCGGAGGTCTGAAGGCCTCGCCCCCCGCCAGGCCCCCTTCGCTGCCTGCGCTTTGGCGCCTGTGGGCCCTGCCCCATCGGCCGGGCCCCTGGGGGCGCCGCGCTGGACGTGGCCGGAGAAGCTTTTGGAGCGGTGGAAGCTGGGGACGGGACAAAAGCCCGCAGACTGCTCAATCCTGGTTACAGTCGGGGCGTTGACCTAAGGAACCCTAAAGAAGGAACGAGGCCCCTTGTTTCCATAAGTTAAACTTCGATCTCCTATCGAAAACACAAAGAAAACCTGAGGCAAGCTGCGAAACACTTGAGGAACGCGGAGCCCCTCCCCAACAAAAAGGTTTCCTTCTTCAGGGCCCCAACTGTATAGGGTTTGGGCTGACTCTGCGAAGAGGGAGCCGTGCTTGCCCTTGGGCCCGACCTCGAAATCCTGGGGATGAGGGGCAAGCAGCCTCAAGCTGTTTGGAAATAGGTTTGGAAGCCTGCTGGCAGAGAGAAGCAGGGGATGGGATAAATCGGGGATGGGATGGAATAAATCGGGGATGGACAGACCCCCCTTTAGTAAAACGTGGTTTAGTGAAAACGACCTGAGGCCCAAACCTGGCGGGCGCAAGCCTGGAAGATAACGGCCACGGCGCCCTCTCGAGGACCGAAGACGGACAATTCACTAATCGACGTGTCACTGTTGGGGGTTCTGTCCACCCCCGAATAAAAGCCCGTAGACTGCTCAATCCTGGTCATAAGGTTTGGGCTGACTCTGCGGAGAGGGGCCCGGTGCTTGCCCTTGGGTCCGACCTCAAAATCCTGGGGATGAGGGGCAAGCAGCCTCAAGTTGTTTGGAAATAGGTTTTGGAACCTGCTGGCAGAGAGAAGCAGCCAGGCTTGCGTGCTGTCCAGTGGTTGTGCAACCAGTTGCGAGCAGTTAGGTGCTACCTCTCTGAATCGACCTTGCAGGAGGCTGGACGTCAGGCGCTCAACTCGATCACCCAAGCCCCCAGAAGCCGCGGCCGTGAAAGAAGGCACGGACTTCTTCCCTTTCTTCAGAGCCGGCGGGGCCTTAGCTAGATGCGCCCTGCTGCCTGAGTTTGATCCTGAGCTTCTTTCGGATCTGAACGACCTGATCGCTCAGGTTGCGCTCGCCGTCTCCACTGCCAAGGCCACCTCCGCGACGGAGTCGAGGAAAGAGTGGCACGAGTGGGTGGGAAAGGGCATCGACGCTGGAGGTCGCAACGCGCAAAAAGCTATCAGGGATCCCGAGCCTTGGAAGCCGACCACCACCTTGTCTAGATGCGGGACCATTGTTTGCGACCCTGTCTCGTTGCTTCGGGCGGAAGGCGACGAGTTCGCCGCCATATGGGGCTCCGGCTCGGGGGAAGGAGTTGGACGCGACATTATCCCGCATGCTCGCGTTTTGGAGCCTGCTGAGAATCGAGCTGTTTCTAAGAAGCATCGTCCTGCCTCTGCGGTCAGCATCGACGGTTTTCATTGCCGTCACTTCTGTTTGCTCCCCAATGAGGCTTTGCGTGCTCTTGCGTTGTGGTTTGCTGTGTGGGAGGCCACTGGGGCCCTTCCCCGCCAGCTGTCTTGGGCCCTCGTGGCCCTCCTGGCCAAGCCGACTGGGGGGTTCCGACCCATTGGGATGTTCCCCAGCCTCCACCGCGTTTGGGGTCGCGCACGTAGGCACGAGGCCCTGCTTTGGGAACTGAAGTACGATATTGGGCCGCGGGGGCCCACAGGGGCGCGGGGGATGTTGTCTGGAGGCAAGCCTTCGGAGCTGAAGCGGGAACTGGGCGAGGAGACACCTCGGCTGCCATGTTCTGGGATCTTCGAAGTATTATGAGCACATTGACCTTAGGTTTCTCTGGCGCCCAGTGCCAGAAGCATGATTTCCCGCTCCAGCTGGCGCGCGTGGCCATTCAGGCGCACTCTTGTGCCAGGTTCCTTGCGTTGGGGGGGCATTATCCAAGGACTTTTCCTCGTGTCCAAGGGCCTGGTGGCTGGTCGCTCCTTTGCGACCAGCCTTATCCGTGCGTTTGCTATGGAGGCCTTCGATCAGGCCCTCACCCATATCCCCCAGGCCCCTGGCAAGAGCGGTGACTTCGACGCTTATGTGGACGACCCGAGCCATAGCTGTACTGGATCAGCCAATGTGGTCGTCGCCTCTCTCACTGCTGGAGCCAAGGCACTCCACAGCGTCATCACGAGCACGCTCGAGTGCAAGCTGGCGGTGGACAACGTTGGAATGGTTTGTAATTCTCTTGACGCGTCGAGGCGCTCAACGCAAGAGTTAGGCCTCCAGGTCGGTCCAGTTTGCTCTCGGGCGACCAATCTTGGCTCGAGCTTTACCTCGGGCAGGCCGCTGAGAGGCAAGGGCCGATCGGCCAAGTTGTTGGCTCGAGCTGCGGATGCGTTGAAAAACCAAGCGCCTGAGGGGCCTCACCGAGGCCTCGGGGCGCAAGTGTTTGCGTGTTTGTGCGGCTGGGCCCCTTGCTGGGGCCATTTATGGTTCGGACTTTCACGGGGTCTCGGACCGCGAGCTGCTCGACCTGAGACGCATGGCCATGTCCACGGTGAAGCCCAAAGCTCAGGGGAGATCGCTCAGCGTCTTGCGCCTGCTCTCGAATGGCCCCACGTGGCGCCAGAGTTGCGCCCCCATCATCCGCTGGGCCAAGGAGGTCTGGACCCTGCACACTCTGGCCCCCCCCTGGACTATTAGTTGGGCCGGGCTTAGAGAGGTTGGCAGGCGTTTTTTTTTCCTCGGGCAAACATTATTGGGCCTCTGTCCTGGGGCCGATCTCTCCGCTCGGGATGTCGCTGCATAGGCTTGCCTGGACCATGCCAAATTTTTGCACGATCATACATGATTTCGGCCGTGAGATTTTCCCCGCCCGTTCGCCCCCCAAGCTGGTCAAGCTTTTCTGCAAGGAAGCGGTTATGAGGGGACTGGAGAGGGATTCGGGGGACAAGTATGGTCGTGATTTTCGGCTGTGCTGGGATGTGGTCAGACAGCTCCAGTGATCCAAAAAGGCTTCGGGGAAAACGAAAGGTTGGGTCCGAGCTCAGGCCACCAAGGCCTGCTGGACTGCGAGCGACGTCGCGGCAGCAGGCTACGAGTTTAACGACCAGTGCGGGTCGTGCGGCATGGTCCGCGACACCTTGTTCCACAGGCTGCACGAGTGTCTTCGTGCGCAGGATGTCAGAGATGCGGTTTTGGGCAAAAGTATTCAGAAAGAAGCTCCGAGATAGGTGCGTACCATATGCATATGTGTTTTATGGAGCCTTCAGACACCCTGGAGACTATGCCCCACCGCCGATCACCGATGGAGGTACGAGTTTGGAATGGTGTGCGGATGCCCTTCCCGGCCCTGCCAATCCTGCTGCTGCCCCCTCCCTTCCTCCCTCCACAGGGCTCTCGGGGCACCTTTTTTTATGGACGGCTCGTGTCGTAGGCACATTGTTCGCGAGTTGTCTCGGGCCGGTTGGGCCGCGGTTATGGTCTCAAGTTCGGGCGAGCGCCTCGGGGTCTTTCAAAGTCCTCTTTGGGCTCCTGGGCCTCAGACCCCCCAAGGAGCGGAGTTAGGGGCCCTGGCCTGGACCTCTGTTCAAACCGAAGGCCCGACCCCAGTGTTATTCAGTTTGTGCCAACCTCGCTCATTTGATGAATCTTGGACCTGCTGGTGGTACCAGCGCGAAGCGACAATATGTTGGTCAGATCATCCAGGCGATACATTATTTTGGGCCTAACCTTGAGTCGATATCCAAGGTTGATGCCCACAGAGACCCCTACGAAGAAGGGCTCTCGGCGCGTGAAAGTCTCCTGCGCCAAGGGAACTGTTATGCCGATGCGTATGCCAAAAGAGGGGGCTGGAAAGCACCCTGATATGTCTCCTGCTGAACACGAACTGTTAAACCATCAGATCAAAGTCTCGCGAGCGGTCTTGCTTGCGGGTGCAGAGCTTTTGCCACCTTGGCCGGAACTAAAGTTCAGGGGCCTGAAGCATATCCCGCCGCTGTCAGTCCCTGCGGCTCCTGTTTTAGAGCTCGTCCACGACTGGTCCCAACAAGGTTCGTGCTGGCGTTGTCGTGTGTGCCTCCGAGGGTCGAGGGCGTTGTCCAAGCCTCTGGGAGGACAGTGCCCTGGGCAATCTCGTTTGGACCAGGGACAGTTGGAGAGACTGGGTCACCGTGTCATCGCTTTCCCTTACAGTGACGGTAGCCTCCTGTTCTTGTGCATGTCGTGCAAGTTTTCTAGCAGTGGAGGTAAAATTCTTGGCATTGGCCTTAAATGCGGTCCACCTACGGTGACGGGTGTGAAGAACATGCGCCGTCTCCGCAAGGGCCAGCACCCTGATAAGGAGGGTGTGTCGGTTGACATTGATGAATGCATCCCACTGTCATAGTTTACAGGTAATTGAACCTGCCCATCCAGTGCGCCTCTGGCTGATGCAGACAGGTCACCTTGAATTCAGGGACATGCGCGTTGCTGTCAAGAAAAAAAGAGGCAGGGAGGAAGGGAGAGGGAGGAGGAGGAGGAGGGGGAGGAGGGGAAGGAGGAGGAGGAGGAGGAGGAGGGAGGAGCAGGAGGAGGAAAGGCAGGAGGAAGGAAAAGGAGGAGGAGGAGGAGGAGCAGCAGCAGCAGCAGGAGGTGTAGGAGGAGGAGGAGGACCAGTGGAAACCAAAGAGTCATCAACGATGTTGGAACTAGCCCTCCCTCCAAGCTCCCTCGTCATAGGCCCCTACAACGGCTCATTTCCATTGAAGGAACTGCCTCGTTGGAAGACAACAGCTTTAAGATCCTGAAGCGTGCCAAAACATTGTTCTCGGGATTTCAACGCCACGTAGCAACCTGACTGCTGCGTCTTGACGATCCAGAATCGTGCCATAACACCGTTTTGGGGGCTTCAATACAGCAAATCAACACAACTGTTG
The DNA here is from genome assembly GCA_963575745.1 of Prorocentrum cordatum. Lineage (NCBI taxonomy): Eukaryota > Dinophyceae > Prorocentrales > Prorocentraceae > Prorocentrum > Prorocentrum cordatum. The sequence continues at coordinate 35,993 of CAUYUJ010007907.1, forward strand.
CGCCCGCATACTCCTGAACCCTTCCAAAACACAGTGTCCGCCTGAACCGCCCTCAATCCGCGAAACCCTTGCAATTTTGAGAACGAATATGCGCGGCGCTAAGGCGAGAGCCACAGATTGAAAAGGAACCGCCCTCAACCCGTGAAACCCTTTCAATGTGTTACAATGAATGTGCGCGGCGCTAAGGCGAGAGCCATGTGTTGAAAACGACCTACCCTCAATCCGTGAAACTCTTGCAAATGTTGAAAATGAATGTGCGCGGCGCTAAAGCGAGAATCACAATTTGAAAACGGCCCGACCTCAATGCGTGAAACTCTTGCAAATGTTTGGAACGAGTGTGCGCGGCGCTAAGGAGAGATCCACATGTTGAAAACCACCCGCCCTCAATCCGTGAAACTCTTGCAAAGTGTTAAAACGTATGTGCGCGGCGCTAAGGCGAGAGCCACATTTTGAAAACGACCCGCCCTTCTTCTGCAAAACTGTTGTCACATGTCAAGCTTCAGAATCATCAGTGGTGAGGCAGTCTCAGGCGAAACGCCCAGCCCGCCCTAAAAACTGGACGCGGGGTGCGACAGGGAGGAGTGATCTGTAAGGAGAAGGAACGGAGAAGGGAGGAGGAGGAGGAGGAGGAGGAGGAGGAGAAGGAGCAGGAGGAGGAGGAGGAGGAGGAGGAGAGGGAGGAGGAGGAGGAGGAGGAGGAGGAGGAGGAGGAGGAGGAGGAGGAGGAGGGAGGAGGAGGAGAAAGAGGACGAGGAGAAAGAGGACAGGAGGGCGGGGACCGCAGCAGCGCAGTGCCCCGCGCCTTCCCCCGCCTCCCCCCAACGTGTTGTCACTTTTTAAGCTTCGGGGTCATCATTGGTGGGGAAGTCTCAAGCGAAACGCCCGGCCCGCCCTGAAAAGGGACCTCGGAGTGGGACAGGGAGGACTGGCCTGTAAGGAGAAGGAATGGAGAAGGGGAAAGAGGAGGATAAGAAGGGGGAGGAGGAGGAGGAGGAGGAGGAGAAGGAGGAGGAGGAGGAGGAGGAGAAGGAGAGAGGAGAAGGAGAAAAGGAGGAAGGAGGGGGAGGAGGAAAAGGAGGAAGAGGAGAGGGAGGAGGAGGAGAGGACGAGGAGAAGGGCAAGAGGAGGAGGAGGAGGAGGAAGAGGACGAGGAGAAAGAGGACAGGAGGGCGGGGACCGCAGCAGCGCAGCGGCAGTGCCCTGCGCCATCCCCCACCCCCCCAGCGTGTTGCCACTTTTTAAGCTTCAGAGCCATCAATGGTGAGGAAGTCTCCGGCGAAACGCTTGGCCCGCCCAGAAAACTGGCCTCGGGGTGCGACAGGGAGGAGTGATCTGTGAGGAGAAGGAATATAGAAGGGGTTTAAGGAGAAGAAGGGGGAGAGGAGGAGAGTCGGAGGAGGAGGAGGGAGGAGGATCAGGAGGAGGAGGAGGAGAGTAGGAGGAGGGGAGGGAGTAGAGGAGGAGGAGGAGAGGAGGGAGGGAAGGAGAGGAGGAAGGAGGAGAGGAAGAGGGGGAATGAGGATGATGAGGAGGAGGAGGAGGAGGGGAGGAGGGAAGAGGAAGCAGGAGGAAGAGGACGAGGAGAAAGAGGACAGGAGGGCGGGGACCGCAGCAGCGCAGCGGCAGTGCCCCGCGCCTTCCCCCGCCCCCCCCCCCAGCGTGTTGTCACTGTTGAAGCTTCAGAGTCATCATTGGTGAGGAAGTCTCAGGCGCAACGCCCGGTCCGCCCTAAAAACTGGCCTCGGGGTGCGACAGGAAGGAGTGATCTGTAAGGAGAAGGAATGGAGAAGGGGGAAGAGGAGGGAAAGAAGGGGGAGGAGGAGGAAGCGGAAGAGGAGCGGGAGGAGGAGGAGGAAGAGGAGAAGGAGGAGGAGGAGGAGGAAAAGGAGGAAGAGAAGAGGGACGAGGAGGAGGAGGAGGAGGAGGAGGAGGAGGAAAAGGAGGAGGAGGAGCAGCAGGAGAAGGGCAAGAGGAGGAGGAGGAGGAGGAAGAGGACGAGGAGAAAGAGGACAGGAGGGCGGGGACCGCAGCAGCGCAGCGGCAGTGCCCCGCGCCATCCCCCACCCCCCCAGCGTACTGACACTTTTTAAGCTTCGGAGCCACCAACGGTGAGGAAGTCTCAGGCGAAACGCCCAGCCCGCCCTAAAAACTGGCCTCGGGGTGCGACAGGGCGGAGTGATCTGTAAGGAGAAGGGATGGAGAAGGGGAAAGAGGAGGAGAAGAGGAGGAGCTTTTTTAAGCTTCGGGGTCATCATTGGTGGGGAAGTCTCAGGCGAAACGCCCGGCCCGCCCTAAAAAGGGGCCTCGGAGTGGGACAGGGAGGAGTGGCCTGTAAGGAGAAGGAATGGAGAAGGGGAAAGAGGAGGAGAAGAAGGGGGAGGAGGAGGAGGAGGAGGAGGAGGAGGAGGAGGAGGAGGAGGAAAAGGAGGAGCAGCAGGAGAAGCAGGAGGAGGAAGGAGGAGGAGGAGGAAAGGAGGAGGAGGAGGAGGAGGGCAAGAGGAGGAGGAGGAAGAGGACGAGGAGAAAGAGGACAGGAGGGCGGGGACCGCAGCATCGCAGCGGCAGTGCCTCGCGCCATCCCCCGCCCCCCCCAGCGTGTTGACACTTCTTAAGCTTCAGAGCCACCAACGGTGAGGATGTCTCAGGCGAAACGCCTGGCCCGCCCTATAAAAACTGGCCTCGTGTGCGACAGGAGGGGATTTTATCTGCAAGGTGAAAGATGAGAAGGGAAAGAGGAGGAGAGGAGGGGGAGGAGGAGGGGAGGAGAAGGAGAAGAAGGAGGAGGAGGAGTTGAGGAGGAGGAGGAGGAGCAGGAGTGAGGCAGAGAGCAGGGGAGGAGGAAAAGGAGGAGGGGCGGAGGAAAAAGGAGGAGAGGAGGAGGAGGAGGAGGAAAAGGAAAAGGAGGAGGAAAAGGAGGAGGATGAGAAGGGGGAGGAGGAGAAGGAGAGGGAGGAGGAGGAGGAAAATGAGGAGGAGAATTAGAGGGAGGAGGACGAGGACGAGGAGGAGGAGGATGGCAAGAGGAGGAGGAAGAGGACGAGGAAAAAGAGGACAGGCGGGCGGGGACCGCAGCAGCGCAGCGGCAGTGCCCCGCGCCATCCCCCGCCACCCCCCCCCAGCGTGTTGTCACGTTGTAAGCTTCAGAATCATCATTGGTGAGGAAGTCTCAGGCGAAACGCCCGGCCATGTCTAAAAACTGGCCTCGGGGTGCGACAGGGCGGAGTGATCTGTAAGGAGAAGGAATGGAGAAGGGGAAAGAGGAGGAGAAGAAGGAGGAGGAGGAGGAGGAGGAGGAGGAGTGAGAGAAGGAGGAGGCAAGAGGAGAGGACGAGGAAAAGGAGTGACGAGATTAGAGGGAGGAGGACGAGGACAAGGAGGAGGAGGAGGAGGCAGGAGGGGGCAAGAGGAAGGAGAAAAGGGAGAAAGAGGACAGGAGGGCGGGGACCGCAGCAGCGCAGCGGCAGTGCCCCGCGCCATCCCCCGCCACCCCCCGCGTGTTGTCCCTCTTTAAGCTTCAGAGTCACCAACGGTGAAGAAGGCTCGCCCTAGAAACTGGCCTCGGGGTGCGACAGGGAGGAGTGATCTGTAAGTAGAAGTAATGGAGAAGGGGAAAGAGGAGGAGAAGAAGGGGGAGGAGGAGGAGGAGGAGGAGGAGGAGGAGGAGGAGGAGGAAGGAGGGAGGAGGAAAAGGAGGAGGAGGAGGAAAAGGATAGGGGAGGAGGAGGAGAAGGAGGAGAGGCAAGAAGGAGGAGGAGGAGGAAGAGGACGAGGAGAAAGAGGACAGGAGGGCGGGGACCGCAGCAGCGCAGCGGCAGTGCCCCGCGCCTTCTCCAGCCCCCCACAGCGTGCCGTCACCTGTTAAGCTTCAGAGCCATCAATGGTGAGGAAGGCTCAGGCGAAACGCTTGGCCCGCCCTAAAAACTTGCCTCGGGGTGCGACAGGGAGGAGCGATATGTAAGGAGAAGGAATGGAGAAGGGGAAAGAGGAGGAGAAGAAGGGGGAGGAAGGGAGGAGGGGAGGAGGAGGAGGAGGAGGAGGAGGAGGAGGAGGAGGAATAGGATGAGGAGGAGTAAAAGGAGGAGGAGGAGGAGGAGCAAGAGGAGGAGGAGGAGGAGGAGGAGGAAAAGGAAAAGGAGGAGGAAAAGGAGGAGGATGAGAAGGGGGAGGAGGAGAAGGAGAGGGAGGAGGAGGAGGAAAATGAGGAGGAGAATTAGAGGGAGGAGGACGAGGACGAGGAGGAGGAGGATGGCAAGAGGAGGAGGAAGAGGACGAGGAAAAAGAGGACAGGCGGGCGGGGACCGCAGCAGCGCAGCGGCAGTGCCCCGCGCCATCCCCCGCCCCCCCCCCAGCGGGCCAGTGAGCGCCGCCGCCCAGTAGCGGCCGCCGAGGCCAGCCGAGCCGCTAGGCGCAGGGCGTTGTGGGCGCCTCCTTGTGGGCCGCCCGCTTGTCCTCGCGGAGCCCACGGGACGCACAAAGACACTCTAGTACTAAATGTCTTCCTTGGAGGCGCGCGTCCGACCCCAACGTACAGCACAGCCATCTTGCAATAGATCGCTTCCCGAGCGGTACGGCCAGGAAGCGCCCGCCACGACACGTGTACTGTAAGATCTCTCGGCGCGGGCGCCGCCCATGGAGGGGCCACGCACACATGGTAGTAGTATGTCGGTATGACGCCGACCCCGGTCCCCTTCGGTCGGAGTCGGAGTGGAAGGCTGCGGGCAGCCACTGCAGGGACCCTTACGAAAAGTCGCGGGATGGGGCCGAGGGCTCGGAGGCCCTCGCGCACTGGAATCGGGGCGTCGGAGGGCTGGGGGCATGGGTGCGCTGTCCCCCTGCATCAGCGGACTGGCGTCCATGTATATCCACCAGCCCTCGGGGTCCCAGAGGACGACGCCGAGGCGGCGGGCGTGGACATACAGTCAAACTTGATAGCAAGGATGCGCGATAGGGACGCAGGTCTCTTGGATGCGCACGTCGAAGCTTTTCAAGCGGGGCTGGCCAGCGAAGCTGTTAATGATGGACCTGAGAGGCAAGGATGTAAGGGACCCTTGGGAAGGTTAACCATCCTTACCATGGGTCTCAACTGTACTCTGGCGGGAGAAGGAGCGCGCCCAGATCCTTCCAGCCGGCAGCCCGCAGGTCCAACACGTCCTTCAGGAGGCATTTCGAGCGGGCCGTGCAGACGGGCTTGCTGATCATGCTCTTCACCTGCCCAGCGCCCACGTCTGAGTCGGGACAAGAGAACTGATCTCTCGCACCCGCCGCCATGAAATGCTGCATGGAGGGGCATGGCGCGATGACCAGCAGGGTGGCCAGGCGAAGGAGGATCGAGGCCCCCGGACGTTCAAGCGTCGTCGGCCGGGCATGCTGGACCCAAAGGCTCCGAGGTCCACCCTGCAGGCGGGCACTGACCTCGCGCTTTAACGCTGGGGTCCGACATGAGCGCTGAAGGCTGACGGGGGCCACGAGGGAGCAGGGCGAGCGAGGCGCCAGAGCCGAAAAAACTGGGGGCCGCCGCAACCCTTTACGAACCAAATCGACGGACACTGCGCGGTGCCGGGCCGCGGGACCACGGGGCACATGGACGAGCGTGGGGGGGCCCACCGTGCCAAGTCTGGGTAGTCGAAGCCAATCTGGCGCCAATCTGGCAGGCCCAATCTGGCAAACGGGGGCAATCTGGCGAGGGAGCCAACGCGAATCCAGTCTGGCGAATAACCCGAATCATCCAGTTTGGCCGGGCCAGATTGGCCCTTGGGGCCCAATCCAATCTGACAGTCTGGCCTTCGACTACCCAGAAAGTGTTGTCAGCGACGAAGTCGACGGATGCCGCGCGGAGCCACGGGGCCCCGGACCACGGGCCGCGGGGCAACAAACCGAAATCTCGCGTGGTCGCGAGGGGTGCTCTGGGGGCCACTGGGCCCCCGTGAAACCCGACGCCACATCGGGCCAGGACCGCCTCCGGCAACGCCCAACTGAACACGCCTGAACACACCGGTACATCGGAAGACTGCTCGCCGACCGAGCAGACCTGCGGAAGCCTCCGCCTCAACCGTATCATGCTCTGCCTCATTGCCCTTGGCCTCCGCCGCCTCCTCCTCCGCCTTTGCCTCCACCTCCCCCTCATTTGCCTCCTCCGACTCCGACTCCTCCTCGGCATCCCCCTCCTACTCCGCCCTCCTCCTCCTCCTCCTCCTCCTCCTCCTCCTCCTCCTCCTCCTCCTCCTCCTTCTCCTCCTCCTCTTTTTCTTATTATTATTATTCTTACTATTATTATTCTTATTATTATTCCTATTATTATTATTATTCTTATTCTTATTATTAGTATTCTTCTTATTATTCTTATTATTATTATTATTAGTCTTATTATCATTATTATTCTTATTAATATTATTGTTATTATTATCATACTTAATGTTACTAGTATTACTATTATTATGATTAGTATTTATGCTATTATTATTATGATTCGTTTTCTTCCTCCTCCTCCTCCTCCTCCTCCGCCTCCTCCTCCTCTTCTTCCTCCTCCTCATCCCCCTCATTCTTGCTCATCCTCGGCTAGAGCCCTTGACACAAATTCCCTGCGCACTTCCATATTGCTCGATTTGCGGGGGCCCTGCGGCTCAAAACGGGGCGAACATGTTAGCCCTGGGCCGCTTTCGCGACAGCTGGATGTCAGGGTGCTCCTTGCCTGCGCGACGCCAGTCTCCTGCATCCACTGTCTTTATAGAAAACACATCCCTGTCGCAACCCCTTAAATGTGCTTAGGGCGGGCTGGACACTTCGTTTGGGGCTTCCTCGCCGCGTATGAGCCTGAGGCCTGGAACTGAAAAAGCTACACGGTTAGGGAGATGGTTCTCACAGGGAATATCTCGCCTTAGCGCCGCACACATCCGTCGTGAACGAGTTCAGGTTACAAAAATGGGCGCGGGTCAAAACGGAGCTCTCGCCTCAGCGCCGCGCACATTCCTCTGAAAAGCTTGCAACATCTACCAGCATAGAGAGGGCATTTGCGAAATGGCTTCAAAATTGAGCTCTTCCCGTAGCGACACGAACACTCGGCAACTACAATAATGGAACACCTCTTGACGTGAAAATGAAAACCATTAGGGACGCATGAGGCGATTTGGAACGGGAAAGTATAGCGCAGCATCGTTGACGCATCTTGGGTGTATGTTGGTCCTACTTCTACGAATACTGCTATTACTGCTATCACGACTAGCAATGCTGCTGCTACTGCTATTACTACTGCTACTGCTGTTGCAACTGCTACTGCTACGGCTCCTCCTACTGCGAACGCAAATGAGACTACAACTGTTGCTGCTACTGCTACTACGACTGCTACGACTACTACGACTACTACTACGACTACTACTACTACTACTACTACTACTACTACTACTACTACTACTACTAGTACTACTACTCTCATAACTACGACTACTACTACTACTACTACTACTACTACGACGACTACTACTACTACTACTACTACTACTACTACTACTACTACTACTACTAGTACTACTACTACTATTACTACTACCACCACTACTACTACTACTACTACTACTACTACTACTACTACTACTACTACTACTACGACTAGTACGACTACTACTACTACTACTACTACTACTACTACTA
>CAUYUJ010007908.1:0-43631 GCA_963575745.1 Prorocentrum cordatum
ATGAGCATGAGCATGACCATATGACTAAGTCAGTGAATCCTCCACATCGCTATACATTACGCTTGCGCCTGGTGGCTTTCTCAGCCTTGCTCAAGACCTTTGGCCACGAGCCCTGAGAGATCAACCGTAGATACTCGGCCCTGTGCGGGGTGGGAGGAGTCACGCACGCACGACCCAGGGCCAGGAGCTGCTGTGATCCGTAGCTGCCACAGCCGACGCAAAACCACAACTTCAAACCACCATGAAACTGCATTCGATGACTGGACTGGACATAGCCACCCGCGATGTGCAACAAAGCACCCTGAGGTTTCCGAAAGATTACACCGTTATAATTGATCGGGGAGAAACATGGGGACCTGAGCCATTCCGTTCGGGTCGCCCTCGACGCCGATCCTCCGCACCTGGTGCACCTGCACCCAGTGCTGTCCACAGAATGGGACGAGGCAAGAAGGGCGAGAGAGGCAGCAGCAGGAGGCGGGGGGAGGGGCGGGGCGGCAGGACCTGTTTCCTCCTCAGCAGACCTCTCCTTATCCTCAGCGGCCATGGAATCGAGAGTGGCTCGGAGAATGCGCGTCCTGACGAGCCGAGCCTTCCTCTCCTGCAGCAACACCCTATTACGGACCGCCTCTGCCAGGCGGACTTCTCGAGCCGCTTGTCCAGCGATCTCGTCCACTATCAGATTGCCTGCCACCATCCACCGCGGAGCCTTCCCTTCGACGATGTCTGTGGCAGACAGGTGTGCGTTGACAAAAAAAACGGTGATGGCGTCCTGGGACCTCTTTCTCAGCAGGAGGCCCAGGCGCGCCCAGAGGTCGGCATCCTCGCCTGAGGGCGCCTCAAACTTGCGGCAGTAAAATCCTGAAACTACTGGTTCGCAATATGAAATGAAAACGATGGAGCCTGTGGTCATCCAGACTGCCAAGAGCAAAGCACGCAACTCGCCTCGAGCAACAATCTGTCTGGGCCCCGTTAGCGGGCCTCTGACAGTCGAGGCTAACTGCAGCTGGGGCTCTAGAGCATGCATGAACACCACAACGACACCTACACGTCTGAAGAGCGGGCTGGCCGTGTCAGGCCCCCCGCTCGCGTCTCCAAAGGCAAACAGCGGCGCCTGCTCAGATCCTCCCGCGACGCAACCCTCCACGATTGCCTCCCCGAACAGCTCCTCCGTGCCGACCCAGGCCTCACCATCACAAGGCGGCGGCACCTCCGTCCAGGGCGCTGGCATGAGGCCACGGAGCCAGAAGCCCTGATCGGCCTCGCCTTGCGCGAGAGCCTGAGGAATCAGGTCGTCCGACTCGGTGTACGCATCCTTCTCGACGTTGCTTTCACATAACCATATCCGATGCATCATATCTTCTGGTGCTTTCCGACATCGCGGGCACTCCACGACACCTGCGTACCTGCTCAGCTCGTCCTTCTTGCGCTGCCGCGGCCAACAACCTCCCACTGCGCAGGCCAGCATGACCTCCGACAAGCGGTGGCCGTGCACTGGGACCGCGGCCAGCTGCTGCAGCAAGGTCTGGTACGATACGCAGTCGACGCCCTGACTCAGTCCTGCCCCGCAGAAGTGCTGGCTCGCCTTCTGCCACAAGCCGTGCTTCAAGGTCTGCTTGAAATCCGCGATGAAGCCCTGGTGCGAGCCCAGCGCTGCTATGCCCGAGTACATTTCGTCGTCGAACTTCCATGTGTCCCCAGCGGCTGGATGACTATCAGGAAGATCCCACGACGTAGCCTGCTGTGGGTCCCAGCCTGCCTCCATCAAGTGCAGGACGGTGGCCGTGATGGGGGCCTCTCACATGGCGCACTCGCTGCGCAGCTGGGAGCTCCTGCATGTGCTTGTAGACGCTGTCCCACGCCTGTCGTACACCTGCCCGCAAGTCGGGCTGCTCCCTCCAGGTCCGCAGCCACAAATCCAACGTCTCGACTGGCATCTTGATCGCTGGGTCAAGATCCCCAGCGCGCAGAGCCAGCAATGTGGTCAGGCAGCGGCCGCGGGTGGGCGCCGCCAGCGCCTGACCCAAGCGCCGTCGAGCCAGCGTCATCCTGGCGCCGAAGGTGCCATAGGCTTGGTGCCCGTGCACCCCTGCCGCCTGCGCCCCCTGCTTCTCGAGCCTCCCCGTGACCCGATACTTCTTCGACACGAACGCATACCGACGCACCTTGCCACTCATGGCCTTGTGCTTGGCGTCCCTCTTGGCCCTCGTCTCGCGAGCCATCCGTTTGCCCCCGCCCAAGTCGACCCCCAAGTAGGTGGCCTGCTTGACGGGCTGCACAGAGTAGCCTGCGCGGGCCACTCGTCTGGCCACCCACTGGGCGTCCTGGAACGACGAGCAGATGATGACTGATTTGGACGCGACCTTCAGCTGCTTGGCTCTCAGCTCCTCGCACGTGTTGATGACACATGCCGCCAATTATCTTCGCGCAGCTGCGCGCGAGCCTCGAGCCGACTGCGACAGGTCGTCGATCCAGATGCGATGTCCCATTCTCGGGTGGGCGACTGTGATGACCTCCAGCACGTAGTGGGTCATGGCCTTGGCGAAGCGTGTTCCAGCCCTGAGGCCCTGGACCACGCTCCGCGATGGCTGAAAGGCCCGCGTCGCTGCGCCAAGCTGGCTCAGCGCGCGAGCTGCGACGCACTGCAACAGCTCCAGGTACAGCACCTGCGGCGGGAACTCGAGTGCCAGCGCACAGGATGCCAGCGGTGCCCACTCGATGGAGTCGTAGAACGACTGGATGTCCACGAGGGCCTCGCCCGTGGCAGCTCCAAGGTAAGGTGCTGAGACACCTCCTGTTGCAGCACCCGCACGAAAGCCTCGCGGAGGCTCGAATTCCCCCTGGCAGCTGCGTCCCAGTGGGCTTCTGCCGAGGCTGACCAGCTGCGAACATATGGCTCCCGAGTAAGGCTCCACAGCCTGCCCACCATCGACACCAAACCTATGATGCGGTCACCATTTGATTTCTTAGGCAGAAGACGCCCTATAATCAAGAGGATCTGACCTGGCCATACAAGATGGCACTCGCAAGCTTGATACAACAACACCAGCTCGGCGAGCGCCTCGTCAGGGAGGCGCTCGAAGTCGAGCGGACTAAGCATGTCCACCCCCATGCCAGCTCGTCCCTTCATCTTGCGAAGAGCACCTCTCGCTTCCGAAATTGAAGTATATGGCAAGGACTCCGTGGCTGCAGCAGCTTGAATCTTGGCGAAGGTCCGAGAGATTTCGTCTTCGTCCAAGGCAGCAGGTGCCCGAAAGTCGTGCCATAACTTAGCTTTGCGGTCAATCATATCGCGAGGGTGAAAAAGGTCTATCTTCCGGAACCATGTCCAGGCTTGGCAGAGCCTGAGGATTGAGGGCCTTGTGTAAAGTTCCAACGGCACCGTCCTCACCCATGAAATCTTTGAACTCATTGACACTACCCTGAACTGCTCTACGTTGGGCTCTCCCCATGATCCTCCTGGAGCTGTCCTCAAAGCTCGCGAGCACCCATGTGACCACCTCGCCCGCGCTGCTCAGAACCCTCTCCCACTCCGACCAAGGGGGATCACGTCCATCAAGTAGCACACGCTGCACATGCTCAGGCCGATCAGCCAGATGGCGCACACAGCCTTGCGCGTAGAGTTCGACTTGTAGAGCGCCGTTGTCCTTCGTCTTGTGCAAAACGAGACCTGCGAGCAGCGCGTTGACCTGCGCCCGCCAGCCGCTGATCTGGTCTCGCAGAGGTGTCGCACGCACCTTCTGTGGGAGCTTCACTGCGGTCACTGTGAACCTGGGCCCCGTAGCCCTCGATGGGCCTCGCGGCAGGTCCACTCCATGATGAGAAGTGATTGTGGATTCGACAGCTGACACCCAGGAGGCGTAGAGGCCTGAAATAGTCCCAAGCTCAGCAGGCTTGAGCCGAACGGCTACGGATTGACGCAGAGCAGGAGCAAGGGACTGAAGAGTGGCTGCCCCAGAAATGAACCCTACGTCGCGCCTACATCTAGTCCACAAATCGGTCGGGATAGCGAATGGCGGGGCCCCTCCAGAGCTGCCCCCTTCCAGCCCAGGCCCCTGGGGGCCTCCAGCCCCAGAGGAATCCAGGGTCTGCGACTGAGGGTGGCCAGGAGCAGGAGCCGCAGCGCTCAAAGGCTCCACCCCAGACTGCTCGGCCACTTCAGGCACGTCCCTGGAGACCTCGTGAGACCTGTTAGGGGGCCCAGGCTGGGGATCACTTAGCATATTAGCTTGCTCACTATCTACTACAGACGCTACAGTGAGAGCGGGGAGGAGGGAGGAGTCGGGACAGAAAGACAATTCCTCGGCCCACGGATCTTCCTCCTCAGGCCACTCATCAAAATTGAAGGGATCAGTGTACTGCTCCCCTATCCCCGAGGCCGACACGTCATTTTCCCAAGCACCGCCAGTCTCTGGGATCGCAGTGGCTTGCTCGTTCTGACAGCAATCCTCAAACAAGGAAGAACACTTAGCCGCTCGCTTCTCGACAGCGAGCTGATGCTGTACCCTACGCGTAGCTTTCGCCATGCAAGACTTAGACCCAGCGGTGGCTTCCTTACACGGTCGAGGGACCTGTGGGAGGCACCCAGGAGTCTCTAGAATCCTTGTCAGGAGCTGGTCCCCTGACCTACGCATGACAATCTCGAGCCCAATGCGCGGCTTCCAGGGAACCGCTATGACAGGCCTAATGTCGGCAACGAATGGCACTGCTGACTGGCTGCGTAAAAGATAATCTATAACCGTGCCGGAGCCTAGATTACATGTAGCAGTCCCTTTTGCCTGCAACACCACTGCGTGCAACCGACTGACAATGCCTGACCTCTCAAGCTGCTGTGGGGACATACTGAAGCCGCCTGCAACTATCCAAGGGAGCTGGAGAGACCATAAGAGCCCCGCCAATCTCTGAAATCTGCCGAGGTTGGCTCCACGGAGCCCAATACAACTATGTGCATAAAAGCTGATCATAACCATACTGAAGCCTGAAAAATGAACAACTGTGGCGATGAAGCCATCGAAGCAAGACGGATGGAGCGGCGCAGACAATCTACTCACAGCAAGCCAGGCGGCTGGAAGCCGATGCGTCTGCAGATGCCCCTTCGACATGAACCACTCGCCGCCCTCATTGGAATGTTCCATCAGCGCCTCCCTCTTGGTGCCGACAGCAGCCTTCGCCTTCGACGATGGTCTCGCAGGATTGGTGAACAACCTCAGGCCCTTCCCCCGAGCCTTGGCATCATATTGACGTAGAGTCTTCGCATCGTGGACGTGGGACTCTACGACACTGGCGAAGTCGAACGACTTGGACACAAGCCAGTTCCAACACTTCTCCCCCATGCATGTGACGTTAGCAAAGAACCAGCGACTATGCTCCCCCGCCGCCTCTTCGAGCGGCTCTGGCGCCCTCGGCGCTGCTCCAGCTAGTCACGAGCTGGCGCCGCTCGGGGGAGCGGCGAAGCCCTTGCCGTTGCTCTTGCCATTCAGCTTCTGCGCCTCCGCCAGGAACCTGGCTTCGGACAGCCGCTTGGCCTCGTCAGTGATCTGCTTCTCCTTCAAGGCTTGGGCCTCCTTGGCCTTGGCCTCGGCTGCGGCGGCATCGGCGCATGCAGCGGCAGCGCCGCCAGGCGAGACCCCTCCTGGGGTCCCCGATGCCGCCGTCCTGGGCTGCTGAGCGCTGTCGCCGCCCTCGCCGCCCGCCACGGCCTGGCCGTCGGCCCCGCGCCTCTTCTTGAGGAGGCGCTGCTCGATGCCCTTCTTCACGGACTCCATCTGCTCCAGCCACGCCTTGACCTCGGCCTCCTTGGAGGCCATGGCGCCCTGCGTGGCCTCCAGGTTCTGCTTGAGACCGCGCAGGGCCTCGCGCTCGTGCTCCTCGCACTCCATGTTCTCGATCTGGTCGAAGAACTTGCTATCCCAGCTGATGTGGAAGATGGGCTTGTCGGCGGCAGGCTCCTCTGCCCCAGGCGCCACAGGCTTGGCCTCGACGCCCTCGGCGTGTGCCACTGCCTGCGCTGCTGCCTTGCGGGCCATCGTGGCCTCCGCCACAGCCCGAGCCGCCGCCGTCTCCTTCTCCTCAGCCACTGAGAGCTGCTTCCGAAGCCGCAGCACATGTGAAACTTGTTGCGAATGACGATGCTCTGCGTCCTTGCATACCCCTTCAGCTCGACGAAGTGCCTCCGCGAGGGACGGCTCGTTCTTGGGCTTCGTCGCCTCTGCCATGAGCCTGTCCACCTGCTTGCGCAAGCAGCCGATGAGCTCCTGGTCCTCTGTCGCCTTCAGCGCCTGGTCCAGGATGGCCGTCACGTCCTTGCCTGCTCCTCCCTGGCCGCCCTTGGCGCCGCCGCGGCCCTTGCCGCTGCCCCACTTGGTCCCTCGCGGGACCACCAGCTCGTCCTCGCTGTCCGACAAATCGAAGGTGACTCGGCTCCGTCCTGCCGATGTCGCCCGAGCCTTGTACAAAGGTACTCGAGAGCCGCAGCCACGGCAGGTGCATCCTGCCTTGGCCAGCTCGGCGTTGTACTCACATACTCCGCAGTCTGGGCACCTGCTCCATGGGCCCCGACTCCTTGGGACAGACGATCCCCGTGCCATTGTTTTTTCCCCTGCTTTGGTCGAGATCTGGCGCAATTGTTCGGAAGGTGGCGCCCAAATCTAGTCACTCAAGTGCCTCGGTGCGGCACAGGGGAAGGAGGCCAAAACAAAATGATTTGACCCCCAATACTTGAGGGAGGAGGAGGAGGAGGAGGAGGAGGAGGAGGAGGAGGAAGAGGAGGAGGAGGAGGAGGAGGAGGAGGGGCCAGGGTCGGGGCCCGCCCCGGGCGGTGACGAGCTCCTACCCGCGACGAGCCCGGGGGCCCCCAGCTGCGGTCTGACGGCCGCCACGCGCCCTCCCCGGAATGATGTCGTTGTCTGGGCACGCTTCCGCACACTCTGCAGTCCCCTCTTCCGTTGCCGCGTGGTGCAACGACGGGGGAGGGGGGGGGGGGGCATGGCGCCGAGGGGGGGGGTGAGGCGACGGCAGAGGGGGGGGGGGGAGCAGGAGGGGGAGAGCGGAAAGGGCGGCGAGGAGAGGTGGAGAGAGGGGGGGATGCGGGTTCACTGATCTTGGCGATCATCTCGGTGTCGGCGTCAGCCTCGATTTGGTTTGGTCCGTGGATGTGACCCCTTTTTTTCTGTCCAGCACGAGTGGCGGGCCAGACAAGCTCCCCCCTGCAAGTCTGAAGCCGTACAGCATCTAGCTTCCAGAGAGCTGTCCAGTCTTTAGTATTGTGTGTAATTGATAAAACACGTGCCTAGGCTTTTCCAGAATATGAGCACAGGCTCAGAACACCGAAATCAAAGAACACTCGAATTGCTAAACACCTCACATCGCTGGAAATTTGCGTCCCTGACTCTGGATCCGCCGCATGTTGGTTGATTTTCCGATTTGCACGCGTGTCGGAAACGCAACCCACACGATGCGAAAAAGTAGGGCGAGCACCTTCGCCTCAGAAAAGCAGGGCGTTTACCTCCGCAGAGGTGTTACGAGAACAGCGACGGCAAAGTAGGGCGGACATCGACATCAAAGGAGCTTGAACAGTTGGGCAGAAATTTCCACCCTACTTGCGAAATCCTGCCAAAGCACTGCGGATCGGGGGTCAGGGGGGCACCGAGTGGCAACGCGAACAAGCGATCAATCGAGGACGACGATTGCGGCGGCCGTGGCGCTGGTGACGAAGACGGCGGAAGCCCTGAGATACGGAAGCCCTAAGCTGCAGAAGGGCTGCACGACGGAACGCCAAATAAGGAACGACGCCCCTTTCTGGCGCCATCACCGCCTGGATGCACGAGGAAGGCCAGCGGAACCAACAAGGAATGACCTGATGAACAGCGAGCTCCTCCTTCCGAGCCCGAATCGGCTCTTACTTCAGCGTCTTGACTGTGCCACGAAGTCGCCCAAAGCACCCCAGGCATGCGACGTCCTGATTTTTTCAGGACGGCGTCCCGGGAAGTCCCCTTTCCCCAGGACCGGCTCCTCATCCCGAGTCGTCCTTTGACGGCCCCGGGGTCCGGCGAGGGCCCTTAGGGATCGAGCATAGCGAAAAACTTGCCGCCCCGATTTCTTTGAAGTGGCCTTGGGACACACAAATACAGGATTCCCCATCTTGTCCTATATATTCTGGGTTTTTGTCTTCCCCCCAATTCCCATACCTTTCCATATTTTCCTGGGAGTCGACGGTTCATTGTGTCTGTGTGTTTTTTCCCCCCTGATTCTTCACGACGCGATCGTGCCTGGGACTGCGGACTGAGAAGGAGGAGGAGGAAGAGAAGGAGGAGGAGGAGGAGAGGAGGAGGAGGAGGAGGGAGCGGTGCGGAGGAGGAAGGAGGAGGAGGAGGAGGAGGAGGAGGAGAGGAGGAGGAGGAGGGAGGAGGAGGAGGGGAGGGAGGAGGAGGAGGAGGGGGGAGGGAGAGGGGGAGGAGGAGGAGGAGGAGGAGGATGAAGGAGGAGGAGGAGGAGGAGGAGGGGAGAGGAGGAGGAGGAGGGGAGGCGGAGGAGGAGGGGGCTTGAGGAGGAAGAGGGGGAGGGGGAGGCGGAGGGGGAGGGGTGGGGGGGAGGACAAGTAGGTGCGCTCGCGTCATATCTGACGTCCTATCCCTCCCTCCCATCCCTTACCATGGCGCTGATTTTCTCTATCCGCGGACGCGTGTCGTAGCGGACCTGTGGCTCCGCGCGCGCGTGCGTACTGGGTGGTGGTGCGCGTGCGTGCGTGCGTGTGTGCGTGGTTGTGTGCGTGGTTGTGGTTGTGGTTGTGGTTGTGGTTGTGGTGGTGGTGGTGGTGGTGGTTGGTGGTGGTTGGTGGTGGTGGTGGTGGTGGTGGTGGTGGTGGTGGTGGTGGTGGTGGTGGTGGTGGTGGTGGTGGTGGTGGTGGGTGGTGGTGGTGGTGGTGGGTTGGTGGTGGTGGTGGTGGTGGTGGTGGTGGTGGTGGTGGTGGTGCGGCGCGATGGTGGCGGGCGGATGGGCGCGCGAGAAAGAGGCCCGCGCTGGGGCGAGAACGCCATCCTGAACGACGGAGGCCAAACACCGATCCGAAAATGAGGCCCACGCTGCAGCGGGAGCACGATTCGGAACGATTCGGGAGCAGAAATGAGGCCGGCGCCTCAACGAGAGCAGCATTTTGGGAAAAAACGACGCCGGCGCCTCAGCGAGAGTCGTTTCCCGGGATTTCCGGGAATCCGGTGTGTAAAAAAACAGTACGCGGAGGGTGCGTGGCCATCACCCGGACGCCATCAGGGGAAGAGGGAGAGTATTTTCATTTGAGCAATTGTGAGGAGGAGGCGGAGAAGGAGAGGAGGAGGAGGGAGGAGGCGGAGGAGGAGGAGGGAGGAGGGAGTGGAGAGGAGGAGGGAGGAGGGAGGAGGGACGAGGAGGAGGGCGGAGGGAGGAGGGAGGTGGGAGGGGGAGGAGAAGAGGAGGAGGGAGGAGGGAGGAGGGAGAGGGAGGAGGGAGGAGGGAGGTAGGGAGGAGGGAGGAGGAGGCGGAGCGAGGAGGGGACGGAGAGGAGAAGGAGGAGAGATGCAGAGGGAGGAGGAGAAGCAGGGGAGGAGGTAGGAGGACGGAGGAGGAGGAGGAGGAGGAGGAGGAGGGAGGAGGAGGGAGGAGGGAGGGAGGAGAGGGAGGAGGGAGGAGGGGAGCGGAGGAGGAGGAGGAGGAGGAGGAGGAGGAGGAGGAGGAGGAGGAGGAGGAGGATTTTTTAACGCTCGACCTCTGCTTGGCCCCCAACGAGTGGGGACCGCCTCTCCTCACAGCACAGTCCAGGGAGAGGGCAAAAACTGTACGTTCTTCTCCCTCTTGATCTGCTGTGGGTGTCGGCCTTGGATTACATAGTTCCAGGCCGTAAGTCCTGCCCCTGTCTTTTTACAGGAACAGGGTTCACCCAGCTTCTTGACGCGGCCGCCTGTGCTGTAAGAGCCGCACCGACGGCAGATACAGAGGAAAGGGCCGTCCGTGCAGTCCAACAACGCACAAAGATGGTTGAACTGCTCAAGGAGGCTCGGGCACAGGCGGGGAGGCACTACACAGTGGCCAGGCGCTGGGCGCGCCTGACCTCGCTTGCCTCTCAGACACGTGCTGCACTGCCAAAACTCCCCAGACCAACACCACACGTGTGGCGTCTTCGACGTCTGAGCCGGTGGGGCCTGGGGCTTGATGAATTGAACGCCAGATAAATCGAGCCGCGGCCAGCGCGGCAAGAGCTTGGCTGCCAAGAGGACGACAGCCTTCGCAATCCTGATCTCACGCTCGACGCGAGACAGGACGACAGGGTCGGCTTGGGGATGGACACTTGCGCCCCGCTTAGCCGCGAGGTCGGCATGAAAGTTACCTGTCCTCCGCCGAGCCTCCTGAGCAGAAATTCCTGCTTCATCTACAGCTTTGTGCGCGGCGACTTTGACCAGGCCCTGGAGGAGGGGGCCAGCGCCCGCGAAGGCTTCCAGGACCGAGCCCGCGCAGGCCCTATGCCCCCCCCCAGGCGGTCCCGAGGCGCCCTGGAACACGCAGAAATAACCGACGCACAATCCGAGAAAAGAGTCGCTGGCCCATCTAAATTGACACCAGCAGCAGCCAGTGCCGTGAACTCACCAGCCTGAGATGACTGCGGCAAGTGAGAAAAGACAGGCCCTAGCACTCTGGCCAAGAGATGGCCCTGAACAGACAACAGCACAAAAGCCCAGCCAGCTCTGGGCAATTCACGAATCTTAGACTGAAAACAACTGCCGCCCAGGAACAAACTGCCTTCAAAGCGAAAATTCTCGGGCCCTTGGAACTCCAAGCCTGAATCCTGGAAACCTTCCTGGAAGAACTCCATCTTGACCGCATCCGAGTCCTGCTGGCTGACTGATTGCGGCACATAGTCGCCAGGATGCGCAAAGGCATCGTCAAGAAGTTCAAGGTCCCCAGAGTTCTGGTCACGCGCGTCCCTAGCCCAAGAGATGACCTCCTCATCCACCAGCTCCTTCCATGCCTCCATGCATGCTTCACACCCCCATAGTCTATGAAAGACAGAATCCACCTTAGTGTGACACAGCGGGCACAGAGGGCACACTTGGTAGCCATACCTTAGTGCGCGGGAGTTGGTCCACAAGGCATTCCAGGTGAGGGCACGAACGGAGCCTTTTTCCCAGGCCGAGAGCTTCTTCGAGCGGAGACCAGCCGTGACGACATCGAAACAAAGGCGATCCGATCCTTCGAGGTCGGGGGGCTTCCGATCGGGGGCCAACTCCACGGCAGCAGGCTCATCTAGGCCTTGGGCAGGCTCTGGCGGAGGAACTCCAACGCCACAAAAGAGATCGCCGTCCACCAGCTTGCCGTAGGCCGCTCTCTCGAGCTGGCGCAGCACAGCCTGGCGCAGCAGAACCTTGAAAAGCGCTGGCGAGAGCTGCGAACAGGAGAGCTCTCGACCCATATCATCAGTGAAAACTACCATGTTCTTCATATCCCATCCAATCCTCCTGAGACTCACGAACATGGCACTCATCGGTCCCGAGACGCTCCTCCAAGTGACAGATTGCTGACGACTGCGGAAAACACTTTCCCAGGGAGCCCGAATAGTAGCCCAGTCCAGGGTACCTGGAAAAGCACTGGTCCTGAGAAGCCAGACCTCTTTGATGTAGCACAGCACGGGCGCGACCGAGCCGTGCCAAACAGGGTCCCCTTCAATGAGCGACAGCACCGTCAGCGATCTGCGAGCGGCATCTGGCTTGATGGAGCTGGCTGCCACACGCCGAAGACTGTGAACCTCTCCGTCCGCGAGGCCCTGGACTTCACATCCATAAATATATCCAGGCAGCGGGCCAGCAGAGAACACCTTGATAGCTTTCCTCCCAAAGTGAGAACGGAACCGCTTCGAACGAGTAGCCTTGCGCTGCATCTTGATCTTCCTCTCCTGACGCTTCCTCATCCTCCTCTTGCCCGTCCTGAAACACTTCCCAGCCGCGTCGTCGCAGCCGAGGTTGATGGCGGAGGTGCCCAGTGCGCCGAAGGGGCCAAGATCAGCCTCCAGCTGCTGGCCCAGGGCACCACAGGAGCACACTAGGGCAACCTTGTCGAGAGCGACACGGCCGCCTAACATCTGCCTGATGCCCGCCAGCAGCAGGGGGGCCATGTTCAGGATGGTAGCTCTAACGAAGGACCTGGAACCGATAGCCGAGATGCTGGTGTCATCGATGTAGGCGTCGAAAGAGAGGGGGCGCCCCCGGAGGGGCATGGGTTAGCCGTGTCCCCCCTCCACCAAACCCTACCCCTTGACCACGAAAGTCCAAGCGCACGAAGACCCGTGACCCAGCACAACAGCGGCGAGGGTGAAGGACTAGCCAATCCCGCAAGTTAGAGTGGGCGCTACCGACCCGCCTTCGGTTGTGTTAGGTTCGTTGCTATTGTTTTGGGTCACTGGCCACTGGCACTTGCGAGCCTATCACTGGACGCATTTGATTGTTCGGGGGCGGGAGTGTACAACCCACTTCGTCCAAACACCTATCAGGGGCGGTTGGGTCTCCGGACCTTTCCCCTGATGGTGGGCGGGGTGGCAGGACGGCGACGCCCTTGGTCTAGGCGCACCGTCAAATGGGTGTGCACACGTCGTTCGGCGGTGGTTTCGGCCATGGTCGGGCGGGGTGTGCAGTCCCTGGGCGCCGGTCTCACTCGGCGGTGGTTTCGGCCATGGTCGGGCGGGGTGGGCGTCCTAAAACGACCCATCGAAACCAGAAGGTGGTAACAAGGGCCAACTTAGATGGGAGCGCGGAGTGAACAGGATAGGGAAGCTATGAAGAGGGCGAGAGCTTGGTAACGGAATGCGAGGTCCATGAACACGAAGCGTCTGGGGACACGAGCGCCACACAACAAGTTTCGGATTTTGGCTGCGCTGCCCGTGTTGGTGTTTCTACACCGCGCGCTGACGATGGCGGGTTCCCCCGACCATCTGGGGGCGGCACAAGGAAGGGCTTGCCCCATCCATCTGCGCCAGGTCGCCGGTTTCCACCGAGTGGCCAGCCGCCCCCTGCCCCACGCGGCCGGGGAGAAACGTGTGGCGTGTTTTTGAGTGCAATTGTTTTGTGGGTGATGTTTCCGTGAATCTCGTCTCTCGGGCGCTCTCTTTAGGACGAACGTCTGGATCGTCACGCTCCCCCCGTGGGTGGGGTCCCCGGGGGCGGGGTCTCCCCTTCGGGCCTCCTGGGGCCTGGACACAGGGTGGAGCGTCATACAGCCTGGCAGTTCTGGGCCTCTTGGCGCGTCGGCCCCCCAATAGGGGTCGGTATGACTAAATGCGTCAAGTGGGGCCACTGTGCGTGGTGCTCACCGCTGTTGCGGCCACCTCCATGGGGGGCCGGGTCGGGCGCACCCCTTTCTCGATGTGCCTCCGCTATTGTGTTGCGCGCCTCGGGCGGTCGTTGCGTGGGCTGGTGCGGGTTTTGTTGCGGGGCTGTACACGCGATCGAGACGCGACGGTCTTCCCTCTTCCCATGGTTGCCCCCCCCCTGCCACTCTCTGGTCGGGCTCCCCTCCCCCCCTCCCCTTCCCCCTCCTCGGGCCCCCTGGTTCTCGTCCTGGTTTCTTCGGTCTCCCTGGTTCCTCTTCTGGCCTCCTGGGCTCCTGCTCCCCGCGTCCCCCCCCTGTGGGCAGACTGGAGAAGGGCGGCAGGGGGGCCAGCCGCTGTGGGCTTCCCCATCCTTCAGGTTGTACATTGAGGTTATACCGCCTGCTGGTCCGGGAGCCGCGCAGCGGCTACACCCCGGAGACGTGGACGTGGACGTGGCGTCGAAAGAGGAAAACTCCGTGGACTCCCGATCGATGCGGTGCAGGCTGAGCGAACGAGGAACGGTGTCAAAAACATCGAGGGCATGGACACGGATGAGAGAAGTGGCCATGCTGCAGCCCGCGATAATGCCGTGAGTGGCCCTCAGAGGGCCAGAGATGATGCCAGAGAGGCAGATGTATCGTGCCGACTTATAAACCGCCAGACACATATGCAGGACTCCCAGAGGAAACTGATGCCTGCGACCTCTAAGTTCCAAGGCCTCGAGGTCAATCAGCTCATAGTACTTATACATGTCCCACAGAACTGTGGCTGAGCAGGCACTTCGTCTGACACCAGCTTCCGATCTAAAGGCTTGGCGCCATACACAATCCATAGCCCCTCTGTGCCGTCCAGCGGCCCAGTAGTCTCTGGAGAAACGCGTTTCCCAGGCCTCAGCCGGGGGCCTGCGGGCCCGCCCCCAGAGGCGGTACACGGAGGAGAAAATGCCGATCGGCCGACAACCCCCCTTCTCCTTGGCCAACAAAGCCACCAGCACTGTCGAGAGCTGGGTCGGAAGAATGCCCGAGCGCTCAGCGAGCGAGAGGATCAAGCTGAGCACCTCCAGGCTGGCATCACTGAGGTGCTGAAAATGCCTCAAGTGAAAGCCATCGTAGGACACAGCACTCCTCTTAGGATACTTCCTGCTCAGCTTCCGAAAGAACTCCACATTCAGGGGGGGAGGGGCTCAGAATTTCTGCACCTTAACTTCGGGGGCGAAACACGGACCTGCCAGAGGCCCGAGTACGTTTTGACCTCAGCGTCAAGCAGCTGCTGGGGATCAGACACGACCTGACCCTCCGACGAGAGGGTCGTAGTGGGCTTCCAGCACAGGGGTCTTTAATCGCACAATGGGCATTGCGGGCACCCTGACTAAGTTTATCCGACAACCAAGCGTGCCAGTCCTGTCCAGCCGTACGCTGGTAGTGCTTCGTGCAAGCAGCGAGAACCTCCTTCTGGCGAACGAGAAGGGCCTCCAGCCTAGCAAGCCTCTCAGCCAGCTGGTCAGAAGGCCTCTCCGCTTCGCTCAGAGAAGGGTCCCTGGCAACATGCGAGGAGCCACCCCCGCCCTCGTCCACGCAAGGGGCGGGGGAGGCGCGTCCAGAGACCAAGTTTTTCAAAAAAACATCCAGCTCAACGCGGGGAGGAGGGTTAAAACAATCCCAGTCCTTGAGCGAGTCCCTGATGTCCTGCAACAGAGAAATGTTGTCCTGGTGGGTCAGCTGACCAGGGACCCACTCGGACTGGAGCACGCCCGTCAGCAGCTCGCCAACGGTGCGCCTGGTGCAGGTCGAGGCTTGACCAGCCCAGACTGCAGGTAAAAGCTGGGCAGCAGCGCGGAACCTAGAACAAAACCACCTCATGGCTCGAAGCTTTGGGTACCGCCTAGCTTTGACATGAGGAGGAGGAGGAGAAGGAGGAGGAGGAGGAGGAGGAGGAGGAGGAGGATTCTCCCGCTCGCGCGCCAGCGAGCTGTCTCCGAGCGCGGCCGCGGCGTGCGCGCGCGGGGCGGCCCAAAATGGGCAGGCCCGTCCCGCGCGCTCAAGCCGGGGCGCCGCGCGTCAGACGGTGGAGTCCGTCTGGTCGCCGATGTCGGCGAGGCAGCGCCCGTCAGCCTTAGAGTGGGAGGGGAGGGAGGGGGGCTGAGAAGCTGCGGAGACAGCAGGAGCTTGCTCACGGAGAATATAAGAAGCATTCTCCCGCTCGCGCGCTAGCGAGCTGTCTCCGAGCGCGGCCGCGGCGTGCGCGCGCGGGGCGGCCCAAAATGGGCAGGCCCGTCCCGCGCGCTCAAGCCGGGGCGCCGCGCGTCAGACGGTGGAGTCCGGCTGGTCGCCGAGGTCGGCGAGGCAGCCATACCCGTGCTCAAGGACCTTGCGAAGTGACAAGGTTTTGGCGGGCGGCCGCAAGCAGGGCAGGCCAAGCGGCGGGGCCGACTTGGAGGAAAGACGCGACGAGGCGGTCGCTGGCGGTGGCGAAGAACAAGATACGAGCCCGCGCGTGCTCGGGCAGCGCAGCAAGAACTGTAGAGGCGGCGGCGGCTTGCAGGTAGCGCTCGGCACTGGAAGCCTGACGCCAACGCCCACGCCAGAAGACGCGAGGGACGTCTTCCGTAGCGATATAGACGTCTGTTGCGCCAGAGCCCCGCAGACAAGCGGGCGTCAGGTTGAGCCCCTGACCTGCTTTGGCAAGAGGGACGCCCAGAGCCAAAAGCAGATGATTCCACCGAGTACGGAAGCCGCTCGCACCGAAGGGGGCGAGAGGATCGGTGGAAGCCAGCCTCCCAAACACAAGATTCAATATCTTCACCGTGCCCCGATCGGAGCAGCGAGCATGTTGCGTCGGGTACGTTCTTCTGGTCTTTGGAACAAGAGTCGAAAGAAAAGCATCTCCTTCGACTTCGAGACGGTCGCACGGAAGCGACAGGTCACAGCGGCGGGACGCCAGCAGTTCGCCAGGCCTGAGGAACATCGTGAAGCCCATGAGCAGCAGTGCCGCCATCACAGGCCAGTCCCAGGCGAGACAGAGCCCGACCATGGCGCGCAGCAGCGCGCGTGGCAAGGGGGGACGGAGCTTTGGCGGCTCTGCAAGCTTCCATTGTTTCGCTACGTCCCAAGCTTCTGTCAGAAAGGCCTTCCAATGCGGATGGGCGCTCTGGATTCCCAAGATGGCGTGGACCAAAATATAATGGGGAAAACCTGCATCATGAAGCCACACGCCGAAGGTCGCTAGGAAACGGGCGAGAAGTATCCCGCTTCGGTAAAGCGTGGCGGGTGGCACGCCAGTGTGTTCTGCCAACCACAGCTCGAAGGCATCAATCGATCTCGAACGACGGTCGAGATACGCGGAGGTGAGGTGAGAATCGCGCACGAAAGGAGTGCGCGGAGGGCGAGCGGGCGCGGGCGGCGCAGCTCCACTAAGCCCTTGGCCGGCGGTCGGCGCCGCGGCTCCCAGAGAGACGCAGAGGCCGCAGACGCACCACAGGATGAGCGCAGGGCGGCCAGGGCTCGGAGAGCTGATGAGTGTGGCGGCCCTCCTGCGCCTGGACGCGTAGAAGGGCGGAACGAAGGCGTCCCGCCCGTCGGTCTCGAACCCCGACGCCTCAGCCAGCATCGCCCGCGCCGAGCTGAAGGACCCGCCCATGTTACGGTAGGCGCGGCGAGCCCCTGCTTCGATCTCGGCTGGCAGAGCGTCCCCTTTCTCGAGGGTCGGCCAGTCAAAAGGCGGGCGCGGCTCGGCACGCGCCGCTGCGGCTGCTTCGGCCAGCTCGGAACGAGCTGCCGAGGACGTGAGGCCCGAATGATGAGGCTCGGGCACCACCTCCGCGAAGGCGTCGAGGATCTCGGACGGAGGGGAATGGGATCCCCACAGCGCTGCTGGGATGGCGCCGTGACTGTCCTGCACGTGGTACAGAAAGTCGAAAAGGCAAGCCAGTTTGCCCGCGCGCCGCCGCTGCTCGATCTTTGAGCCGAGCCCGATGCCACGGATGGCGCCCGCTCCCATGGCCTGGAGGTCAGCATGTGCGGGAATAGCCTCGGGCTCGACGACGGCCGCGTAAGGATGCAGCCACGAGGCCTCGTCGATCGGCTCGGCGCCGCCCGTCTGAAACAGGCGCTTGTAGGCGTGCAGGGCCCGCAGGAAGCAGTGCAGGTCATCCTTGCCTTCGGGCTCGGCGGCCCCTGCGGGTGCGAAAGTCCTCAGCCACGACGCCGCACTCTGGAAGGCAGCTTGCCAGGCGGGGCCCCACCTCACTACCGTGATCTTCTCGCCGCCGATGTTGAGGCGCCACGCTAGGGCGCTCGCGGCCCCTGGAGGCAGGGGCTGCTCAGCGGCCGCCGAGGCCGTGCGCCGCGCTGCGAAGGCTGCAGCCGCGGCGCTTTCAGCGTCACCGCTGTGAGCGCCGCTGAGGGGCAGCTCGGGTTCAGAAACTCGGCCACGCACGAAGCCGCTCGAAGACCCCCCTTCCTCGGCGGCACGCCCTCCTCCCTGCGGGGCCGCAACAGCATCGCTGGAAGAGCGCATGCCTACCGAAGTCGGAGTAGCCTGAGCAGCGGAGTCCGCGCGGGAGCTGGCTGGCCGCTGCGAGGTGGCGGGGCTCGGGCGACGCTTCGGAGCGACTCGAGGAGAGCGCACCGCGCGACGCCCAAGCGGCGCACGTGAGCGCGACGCCGCACGCCCCCTAGAGTGGTGACGGGGTGGCGACGGCGGCGGGGGAACGGGCCGCGGCGGCTCGGGGCCAGCACGCGGGCCGCGGCCCCGAGAGCGGCTGCGAGCCGCAGCGCGAGCGGCGGGCGGAGAGGTCTCCGCGCGGCGCGGGAAGGCCGCCTGCAAGCGGCGGAGGACCTCGGGGTTCAGGCCCGCCACGACGCGCTCGAGGTCCACCGAGGAGTCAGTGAGAGCACTCAAAACGACGTCCTCGAGCTCCGTCGGAGAGTCCTCCTCGCACGCGGGCTCCGCTCTCGAACGGCTGCGAGCGCTCGCTGGAGGGGACCCCTCAGGAGTGTGCGGGCCCTCCGATGCCTCTCCCGCCGGCGGCCCCGACGGCTCCTCAGGCGCGCTCGAGACGTCGATGGGAAGCGAGGAGCCGCCTCCCGAGGGCGAAGTGTGATCAGTCCCGTACGGGTTCGGCGACCGCGTACGGCTGCGGGCAGGGCTGCGGCTCCGCGGTGGAGGGCCCACTCCCGCGGCGGAGCTGGGGCGTGCGGCACCTGCCCAGCGGCGCGCATTAGCTGTGCGACGCGACCTGCGGCCAGGCGTCGTGGCGGCTCCCTCTTCAGGGGCGGGAAGCGCCGCCGTCGAAGCCCGCCGCTGCTTCTTGGCGCGCTTGTTGCGCGCGGCGCCCGTGCGCGAGGCGGAGTGTGGTGCGTGACCACCGCGATTGGGCTGGTCCTCGACAGCCTCCTCCCGCGGGCCCAAACGGGCGCGGACAGCGCGCCCCTCGCGACGGCTGAAGCTGGACGCTGGGTCGTCGGCAGGCCTCGCCAAGGCGCGCGGGCCCTCAGCCTCCACATCGGCCAGGGAGCGCCCCGTGGACGACGCGGGGGCGTCCCCAGCACGAGCGGCACGATCCGCATTGGCGAGGCCCGTCGAGACCTCAGCGTTGTGCAGGACGGCGCGCAGAGTTTTGCGCCAATCCCGACCCAGCTGGACGGGAGCCGTACGTGGCAAGCCCGCGGCCTCACGACTGGCGGCCTCGCGCAAGCGGCGGAAGTAGGCGCGGTCGGCCATCCCCTCCGCGAGCTCGGCGCGAGCGACGGCACGCTCGCCTTCGCCGCGTGCTGGAGCCTGCACCGCGCGCCTTGTGGCGTCGGCCCGCGCGGTGCGGAGCGCGTCGAGCTCCACGCGGCCGCGCGACACGGCGGAGGCGAGGATGGCATCGGACTCAGCCGCCCGCGTCGCGAGGGCGGACGAAACCCTGCTCGGGAGAGGCGCACCCGAGGCGGGGAGGGCCGCCCGAGGGGCCAGCTCGGCACTCGCCAGGGCGACCCGCGAAGAGACCGCTTCCTCGAGCGCCTGAAGGGCCATGGCCGACCCAGGAGCCAGCTTGCCCTTGCGGGCGCCCTTCCCTGCCGCTTTTGCCTGGGCGAAGGCGCGAGCGGCAGGACCGTCACCGCCCGTGCTAGGAGCAGCGGGCGGCGCGGCGGCCTGCGAGAGCGCCTGGAGCAGCACTGACTTGGCGTCACAGAGCTGCTTCCACTTGAGCGCGCGGGCTGCACGCTCGCCAGCCCCCAAGTGCGCAGGGGTCCTGTCTGGATGGTAGACTAAGGACTGGCGCCTGAAGGCGGCTTCGATGGTGCTGCGCGAAGCCCCGTCCACGACGCCAAGCAGCTGGCGAGACGCGCTCACCCTGGCCGCTCGCTGGAAGACGCGGGGGGTAGCAGCCGTGGCCCCCTTTGGCGCTTCCTGCGAGCCGACGCGCGACGAGCCCCCCCCCGATCGCAGGCGGAGGGGCCGCTGCGGCCTTGGAGCGGAGGGCCAGGGGTGGCGGGCGCTTGGCGGCTGGGGGAGCCGAACCAGCGCTGGCGGCGGCAGGGTCGGGGCCGCGCGCGCCGCCCTCCGAGAATACAGGCGCCTTGGGCGAGGCGTCTGCTGTGGACGTGAAACGCCGGCCGCTGTCAGCGAAGAGCGCGTTGCGAGGCCCGCGACGCTCTCCGCTGGCGAGAGCAGCTTCGCTGTTGCTCTCGGCGGCGCCCGAGGGGTCAAGGGCGTCGCCCTGGGCGCCGTCGCCGGCGGCGTCGGCGGCCATGCCCGCACCCAACGGGAGGGTGGGGGCGGCCGCCCAACGGTGGCTGAGCAACCCCTCGGGGCCTCGAGCCACAAGCTGCGCAACAAAACGGCCCCAGAGACAAGTAGGGAATGCCGAGCGAGAGTCGGCGTACGCGATGCAATCAAAGCGAGTAAATTCTCCTCTCTCTGCTTCCACTAACCAGGCGGGAGGGGCACGGGACGGGGGCCTCACCGCGCGGTTGCGCGTGGGATCGTCGGCCCTATGCACGTCCGTGGGCACGTACATGCCTCCCATATATAACCCTCCTCCTATCACATAGGGCAAAGTGGTCGAGAGAACATGTGATAAACCAGGAGAGCTGCTGCGCCCGTGCGCGGTCGCGCCCAAAGCTACTTTTGAATCCAAGAGGACGGGGATCCGAGAGTCGGGGAGGCGAACACAACAGTATTTGCACAGACTCTTATACCCGGTTGTCTCAAGGATATTGATGTGACGAGGCATGCGAAACTCCCATTTGTACGCGAGCCGAAAGCGCAGCGACTCTGATAGCTCGGTGACCCAGCGCGGCGCGACAGGGGGCTCACGAGAAGGGAGCCCCAGGTCGTGATGCAGCTGGGTGAGCTCAGGGCCCACGGGCACGCCGCGGCTGAGCACGGCGAGGAGGCTCCGATTGTGCAGAATCGTGTGCCACCCCCCGTGCTCCGATCTGCGCCACAGCTCGGCAGAGAGCTGCGGGCTGATGGGAGCGCGGACAACGCCCCCCCAGCCGAGAGACGCGTCCGCACCGAACAACTCGGGGCAAGGCTGCGCCCGAAGGTCGGTTATAGCCGTAAAGGCTAGGAAGGTGCAGGCCAAGAGCTCGTCGCGAACATAAGGGGGCAGGTCGTATTCGATGCCGTCCTCGGTCGCCAGGCGCGACAAGAAGTTGTAGACGTGCGTAAAGATGGCGAGTAACGGGCGGCGATAGAGGAAGACCTGGA
Organism: Prorocentrum cordatum; assembly: GCA_963575745.1. NCBI lineage: Eukaryota > Dinophyceae > Prorocentrales > Prorocentraceae > Prorocentrum > Prorocentrum cordatum. Next base: position 21,026 of record CAUYUJ010007908.1, read on the forward strand.
CCCAGCAGCCCACCAGAGAGGCTAGCAGGGAGCGGGTGGTGATCCCGAGGTAGATTTGGATCAGGGTCAGCCTGCACAGGGCCACTGTCCGCACAAGAGGAGCGCAGACGATGCCGATGCGCCCCTCCACCTCGGCGCCCACCACCACTTTGTGCGTTTCACCGCGCGCGCGCTTGCCTGGATGCTGTATCAGGCCCACGCGCGGGTAGCCCTCATCACACGCGGCAAAGACCTCACGATCACGGCGACACGGGTCGTCGGGGCGAGGAGCGGAGCCACGCCACGAGAGCTTCTGAAAACCTGTGTGGTCATCAATATTCAGCATCTCGACAAACGGGCCCCGCGGAAAGGGCGAGCGGTGGACAACCTGCTCGTGAGGCCTCAAAGCCCCGAAGCTGTGCAAGACGCCTTCATGCGCAGAGTTGGCAATCTCCACAGCCATGTTGTCGCCCATCGCCAGAGCATTGAGGCAGGGCGCGACATCCACACCCTCCAGCTCGGGGCGCCAGGCTCGAAATGCCTTGAAACGAGAGGATGGCAGACGAACGCGCAGGGCGTTACGTCTGGCACGCGCGGGAGGGACGCGGAACGTGTAGTAAAATTCCCGAAGGTCGTCACAAGAAACTGCCAGCCATTCCCCAGGTGCCAGCCCCAAACGGCACAGGAGGAAACCTTGGCCAAGGCGCTGGGTGCTGGAAGAAATCGAAGCACAGCGGCTGTTCACAACCGTGGGGTTCAGGATCAGCCTGTCGAAATCGCTGTCCTTCGGTACCCTGAAAGCTCCACAGGCTTCATCCCAGGCGAGGTCCGAAGCAGGAGTCAGGTACAGGGCGCCGCAGGCATCCCACTTCTGGAGTAGGGCCCACAGCTCGGCGCGGTCCATATGGACGCGCGCACCCTTCTGGCCAGCAGGCCACTCTGATGCCGGTAGCCGCATAACCTCAGGATCGAGGAAAGCTTCGCGGACTCGAGCGTCAGAGAGGAAGGGAACGGGATCAAACTCTGGCGAATAATCCCACTTGATGCGAGATGCCCTGACTTTCAAATCGAAGGGCTCGGCCTGGGTGGAGTCCCACGCCGCCGCAGTCGCCAACGACCCAGGCACCGGAGGAGCGCCGGTCGGGCAGTGCCGCATGGGGGCAGGCACGGAAGAAGAGGAGGTGAAAGAGGCCTCCAGAGCTGCAACATGGGTGGCCAGGCCATGGAGCGAGACCTCGGTGGAGTCGAACTTGGCGAAAGCCCGCCCTAGGTCGCTCTTGCCGCCACGGGCAAGGCGAACTGCGATCCGACACAACCGTTCGATACGGGTGCGGACGCCCTCCTGGCAGGGCGAGACCGTGGCACGGACGCGAGCCTCGGCGGGAGCGAGGCTGGGATGACCCAAGGTGAGCCAGTTCAACGCAATAACGGAATTCTGCGCGAGCGTCCGCGCCGCGCGCCGCAGTCTCCAGCGCTCCCTGCGCCTCGCCGACAAGCCGTCAGGCGGGGGACCAAGAGGAGGAGCAGGCGGGCACGGCCAAGGATCGCGGGGAGGCGGCCCCAAAAGGTACGGACCGTCCCTGTCCATTGCACGCATAGATGAGCGGGAGAAAGAACCAAGAGAACATCGAGCACCCATCCCAACCTGGGACAGCGCTGCTGCCCAGTGGGTGATATCACTGTTCGCGCCTGGGAACAGGCGCAGCAAGGCAGACAAGTCAGCGACGAATGGCGCGACTTTGGCAAGAGCAGCAGAGGTGCCTGAAGGAGAGCAAGCACCAGCAGGGACACCAACCTCAGGGGCTGCAGGCCCCCTGGAGGGCGCGCTCGACTGAGGCAAGTGTCGGCCAAAATGGCCCGAGGGATCCGAGAAGCGGTTCGGAGCAGAGCGAAGGGCGTGGTGGCGGAACGTACTCCTCCCTGCGGGGCCGCAACAGCATCGCTGGAAGAGCGCATTCCTACCCTCACGCCCTCGCTGTGCCCAAACGCGCCTAGCAACCGCAACAGCGTCGGTGCAGTCTGTGTGCGGCGGCGTACCCCGGCCCCCCGCAGGCCCACCCTTCCAGGTGGCGGGCGCCGAAGGCGCCTTCAGTCTTTCTTGGGCACCGCCTTCGGCGCCTTGGAAGCTCCCTGGGTCTTGAAGGGCTGCTTCGCAACCTTGGGCTGCTTGGGCTGGTGAGGAGGGTGCTTGGGGAGCGCGACGGCGCGCTCGGCGTCGAGACGCGCCCGAAATGCTTGCAGCTCCTTCACGTATTCGCCCTGCGCCGACAGCCAACGAGGGTCCACCAGAGGTGAAAACGGGGTCTGGGCCTCGCGCTCCGTGTGAAGACTCGTCACGCGACACGGGGGAGGCTCCAGTCCTGTGAGGAACCAGGCGGCTTCGAGATAGCCGCGGTCCCCCGCCAGTTGGTCGATGAACATGCACTGACACGTCAGTAGAGTCTGGACTCTCTCGGGATTGCCCTCTTCGCAGGCCCGCCACAGCTCGGCGCTGAGAAAGGCGAAATGCGTCAGCAACTCGTGCGTCGTCGGCTGAGCCCCCAACGGGCTGTGCTCCCGAAAGTACTGATGCATGGCCATGGGGGTCACGGCGCTGACTTCCACGCCTAGGACGCGAGCCAGATTCTCCTTCATCAGCCCTCGCACGTCGGGGCCGTGCTGTATCAGCGCTTGCTGCCACTCGCGCCTCCGAGCAATGCCCCCCATCTGAGCCGATACGGGCGCGGGCTCGCCCGAGCTCGCGGGCGGAGATTGAGCTGAGTCGCTCAGGGTCCCCAGCAGCGGATGGACGGTTGGACGATGGCCCCGCCCCTGCTGCAGAAGGAGGGACTGGTGCAGGCACTGTAGCATGAGGTTGAAGTCCGTCGGATTGGCCGTATGGGGCGGCTCTAACCCGTCGGCGCCGCCCGCCTCGGCAAAGCCGTCGACCGCAGCGGGATGGGCTAACCCAGGTGGCGGCGGAAGGCCCATCGTTCCGAAGCCCGACGAAGGGGCCCGAGGGACAGCCAGAGAGCGCGCCTTTTCCCACGCCGAGACCAGCGCGGAAGTCGGACCCTTGGGACGCGCGGAGACCCGCTGCGGGGCCACGGGCGCGTGGGACAGGACGGCCTCGATCCCCGCAGGGTCCAGCCCGAGGCGCACCGCTTCGTCGCTGAAGAGCTGAGGCACCTCGGGCCGATCGCTCCGAGCAGGCGGCTCGGGGCCCAGCGATTCGGGTCGGCCGACCATCGTGGAGGCTGCGTGGGCTGCAAGCAAAGCGCGCATTTCGGCAGCTACTTCGGCACGGGTCATAGGAGCCCCGTCGTCCAGAGCCGCCGCAGGGGCACCAGGAGCGATCGAAGCGGGGCCCGCGACCCGTGGCGGCGCGGCTGCGCCCGTGCGCTTCGGGGGCGGGCCGCGAGGCGCTCCAGCGTCCGCGGGAGATCGCGCACTTGGGGCCGGGCGTTCGGCGTCCTCGTCGGCCGCGAACCCTTCGGGCTCTTCCATCTCGTCGGCAGAGTGATAGGGAGTAGCCCGATCGGCCCCTGGGAGCGGCTCCTCCCCTGCGGTAGGCGGGGCGCCGTGCAAGCGTGCGTAACCCTCGCGAAGCACCCGAACCCCTGAAGGGTGTGGCCAATAGACGCGGCCCCGCACCTCGGCGAAGGGGACAATGGCCGCGTCCTCGCCGACCTCTAGAGGGTAAAGCGACTCGAGCTCGAGCTCTGCAACCTCGATATCCACGACGAGGACGGAGGCAGTAGTGGCGAGCGGCCGCGAAGCGGCCCCCTGGAGCTGGGCGTCCACTAGCTGGAAGGGGCCTAACATCCCCGCAAAACCCCCCGCCTCGGCAGCCTCGAGCTCCGCCGTAGAGCGAAAGGCGCCAGGCAGGGCCAGGAGGATGCCCCCTTCTCGAGACGCGAAGGGGATAGCTGCCCAGCTGGTGTCGCCGTCGTCTAAACGCCAACGTGCGTAGCCGCGAGCCGTGGGAGCTGCGAATGGGTAGAGCTCGGGCCATAGAGGCCCTCCGCCAACTGGTGGCAGCTCGGCCATCAATGGGCGCAGCCGAGGGAGCTGCTCCCTGAATGCTGGGCGTCTGCCCGCGCGAGCGCTCAGGGCCGCGGCGGAACCCCGTAAGCCAGCGCTCGCGCCGCACGGCGGTCCTGCTCAAAGAAGTTCAAAAAAACAAAAAAAAAAAAAAAAAAAAAAAAAAAAAAAAAAAAAAAAAAAAAAAAATAAAAAAAAAAAAAAAAAAAAGAAAAAAAAAAAAAAAAAAAGGGGTCAGGACACCGCTTCCGCGCGGCAGGCGGAGGCCCTGAGCCTCCGCCACGCGTACGGGCCCAGCAGCCCGATGCAGCAGCCTGCGCAGGCGCTGCACGTGGCCGTCACCCCAAGGAGGGCGACGACCGTGCTGAGCAGCCAGGGCGAAACCCCGCCGCTCAGATCCACCGCCAGCCCGAGGCAGACGGTGGGGCAGGCGGAACCCGCCGAAGGGAGGGGGCAGAAAGCCCCCTCACCCTCGGACGAGTCCGCCTGCTGGATGAACCAGGCCGGCGCAGGAGGCCCTGGGTCCTGAAGAACAGAGAAAGGGGCAGACACGAGCCGCTCGTAGAGCGCGGCCCGCAGCCCCCTGAAGAAGATCTCCCCAGCGCCTCCGAGAGCCGCTTGTGCGAGCGCCTGCATAAGGCGTCCGCACGCGCGGCCGACGGGGGGGCACTTGGGCTGAGAAGCTGCGGAGACAGCAGGAGCTTGCTCACAGAGAATAGAAGAAGCAGGAGGAGGAGGAGGAGGAGGAGGACGGGGGTCGGGGCTTCCTCCGTGCCCCTGGGCCTCCGTGGTCTGCCGCGGCGGGCGCGGCTCCGCGCGGAACGGCCGGCCAGGCAGCGGCCACGCCAGGGGCAGCGACCGCCGCTGGGCCTCCCGGGGGGCGGGGCCGGGCGGGGCGGGGCGGCCACTGCGGCCCAGCTCCAGCTCCAGCTCCAGCTCCTCCTCCTTCTCCTCCTCCTCCTCCTCCTCCTCCTTCCCCGCCTCCTCCTCCCTCCTCCCTGCTTACCTTCCTCCTCCTCCGCCTCCTTCCTCTCCTCCTCATTCTCCTCCTCCATCCTCCGCACTCCGCCTCCTCACCCCTCCGCCTCCGCCTCCTCCTCCTCCTCCTCCTCTCCCCCCCGCCCCCCTCCTCCTCCTCCTCCTCCTCCTCCTCCTCCTCCTCCTCCTCCTCCTCCAAGGAACCATCTGCTTTGCGTCAGGGTATCCTGGGGTTTCTTCGCTCCGCGCGCTGCGCGGCGGCTTCCCGCAGCCGAGGAGGGAGCGGCTGCGTTCAGGGTCTCAGTGGTCTGAGCGCTGGGGCAGATCCCTGGCGACGTGGTTTTGTCAAGCGGCAGGGCTGCCTCGATCTCGGCCATCTTGGGCCACGAGCGGGCTTCGCGACCATCCAGAAGGCAGCGGGGACGAACAAGTGAACGTGTTCTTCTTCGGCGTTTCGACACTGGGCGGAAAACGGGGAGGGAGGGAGGGAGGGGTGGGGTCTGGCTCTGGACCTCTGCGGAATGCGACTGTTTGCAAACGGTGCGTCCTGTGGGGAGACTCCACCTGCTCGAAACAGGCGCTGAAACCAGCCAAGATCTGTTCCATGAGGGGGGGTGCGAGGGCCCGCGCCGATCGGCAAGACTGTGCATTAGAAAACGATCTCCAACGATCCCCCGGGAAGCGGTCGGGGACCTCGGGCCGGGGAGTGAAGCAACCACATCGGCGGACGTCAGGGAAGGCGAGGGCCTTCGCCCGTTACGGCCTCATGGGGGCCCTCGCCAGACCCCCGGGGTCGTCGGCAAGGACGGCTCGGGACGAGAGCCAGTCTTCCCAGGAGGGGCTCCGAGTCCCGACCTCGGACGGTCTCAAATCACCGCAGCCTCGCTGCTGCTGACCAGCGGAGCGCACGCCTGTGTGCGCGCTTTCCGCCCCCCCCGGGGCGGCACTGCCTTTCACGCCGCAGCACGCGGCAGAGAGGCAGTCCGCACGCGCGCTCGGGCGGGCCGGGCGACTCGGAGATCTCCTGACCCGGGCCAATCCATATATATATATATATATATATATATATATAGATGTGTATATATACACATCTATATGTATATGTATGTATGCGCATATGTCGTTGTATGTGTATGCGTATGCGTACACATGTGTGTATATGTGTTTATATGTAGATGCGTATATACATGTATATATATGTATATATATAAATATGTGTATATGTATACGTATAGGTATACGTGTATGCGTATATATATATATAAATGTATGTGCATATGTGTTTGTGTATGTGTATGTATATACACACATATATGTATAAGTATATGCGTGTGTGTTTATGTATACACCTATACATTTATACATATAGAGAGAGAGATAAAAACAGAGAAACTTGTCGATCAACCCGAGATTTTTTTTCAACTATTTTCGAATATTCCTTCTGTGCGAGGACATGCCCGACTTAACGCTCAGGCCGCGGAGGGCGCGCGAGCATGCGCCACCACGGGCAGCCCCGTCCTGGCGTCTTTCCCCAACTTTGGCCTCCGCTGACTGCCTGCCAGACCCCCCGCCTAACCCGTAGACTCAAATTTCGAGTTTGGGGGGAGGGTGCGAGATCCACAAGTCTCTTCGCGGTGTTCCCCGATGCCACCCCTGGGAGTGGAGGGCAAACTGAGGCTTTTGGGTTGGCTTGTGGTGGTTTGGTGCGTGGGGCTTCCCGAGGGGCCGATGCCGGGCCCCGGGCCCTCTCAGAAGGCGGCGGGCCCGTCTTCTGCGTCTTCGGGGAGGGCTTGGAAGACCTCTCGGAAGGCAGCGGGAATTCCGCGGGCCTTCCGAGAGGACCCGTCCCATGTCGCTTCCCCCCCTCCCCAGGCTCGCCGTCGAGCTTCCTCGCCGTTTTTGTTTCGTCCGTCTGCCCGACGGCCAGGAGGGGCCCGGGGAGCGCGGATGCGGGAAGGGACCTCCAGAGCCCCACATGTTCCAGGGCCCTCTCCTCGGTGGAGCTGCTCTGTGCTGGGGGGCTCGGGCTGCAGTGCACGCGAACTTGGGCCCCAGCAGGAAGAAGGGAGCGCAAGGGGAAGCCGGCCAGTCGTGCAGGCGCGGAGAGGGTCGATGAGGTTCGGGCGAGACTGCTACTCCAGATTTCGTAATAAAAGGGAGGGGGTCTGGACCCTCCAAGACAAGCCATTTCAGACCTCCCCCGTGGGAGAACCCTCCAAAGCATCGTCCCCAGACCCCCCAGGCCCTCCAAGATAGCCTGGAAGAGACCCCCCCCCGAAATAAGACCCCCCTCCCTTTATTACGACATCTGGAGTACCATAACAGTGCTGGCTCAGGATACGCTGCAGGAGTTCCAAGAAGGATCCAGCGGCCTCGTTCCTGGAGCCAGCGCGGACCAAGAAGCAATCCGGAAGCCCTGGGAGTCCAAGAAACCGTCCACAAGAAACCCAACCCTGAGACCCCAGGACGTCCATCGATTTTTGGCGTGGGAGCGTCGCGCTGTCCATAGCAAAAGCATCGAAACTCAAAAACCCCAGGGCTCCCTGGAGGCAAGCATGGTGTTTCTTGTCACGGGCCCCCACTGTATACGGTGGAGGCATTAAACAAAGAAAACATTGATAGGGAATGCGGAGTCTCAGACCGGCCGATAACCTTAAACATTAAAAATAATGTCGAGGCTCTGACGGCGAGAGCTACTAGTTTGAATACATACACATCGTGCGGAATACATTATATAGTCTGCCTTCCATAGTTTCACATCAAACTCGCGTTTGGCATCACATGCGCATTAATCTTAACAACTGACTCGATGCCAAGCACGGATTACAATTCGGAAGAGAATTTCATGGCGAACGCTTCTTATACGTACCGACCTCCCGCTCCCCCTCGAGGTGGCACCTCCCGCGCGAGGGGCTGCGGCCGCCAGGGCCATGGGGGCGGGGGACGGGCCCCCGACTCGGCAGGGGAGCGCACGAGACCGCCGCTCTACTCGCGGATACCACGACAGATGGACACCCTGACGGTTCGATCCTTGAATTTTTTTAAAGGTGTTTGAAATGTCAAACACATGCTCGAAACATGTTTTACATGCATAAAGGATGCTTAACCCATAGTTTCTTGACATCTGGACGAGATTATTTGGCAACGTGCTTCCTCTCCATCGATCGTCCTCCACAGCTCTGCTCCCCAAGACTGCGGGGTGCACGAGGGAGGAGGATTTTCGGAGAAGAAGCAGAGAAGCAGGAGGAGGATTTTCGGAGGGGGAGGAGGGAGGATGGAGGAGGGAGGGGGGGCCTCTTGGAGGCCCCTCGGCCCTCTTGGGGGCCTCTTGGTACCTCATTTGGGGGGTCTTGGGCCTCTTGTGTCTCTTGGGGGCTTCTTTGGGCCTCTTGAGGGGCCCTTGGGCCCCTTGGGCTCTTGTGTTCCTTGGGGATGGCGCTTGGGCCGCGCGGCGGGTCGTCCGTGCCTCGGCGGCGTGCGGCGACGCTGCTCGCGCGTGGCAATCCTGGGGTAGGCTGGCCTACTCTCCTCCTCCCCTCCTACCTCCTCCTCCTCCCTCCTCCTCCTCGTCCTCCTCCGCCTCCTCCTCGTCCTCCTCCCCCTCCTCCTCCTCCTCCCCCTCCTCCTCCCCCTCCTCCTCCTCCTCCTCCTCCTCCTCCTCCTCCTCCTCCTCCTCCTCCTCCTCGGAGCGTGGGCGGCCCCGCCGGGACGAGGCAGCGCCCCTGCCGAGGGGAAGGGGCCGTGAGCAAAGCTGCCCCCCCGTGAGCAGACGTGCCGAGCACGGCCCGCTCCCGCCCCGCGAGCGCCAGCGCCTTTGGTGGGCACACGCGCCCGGCCCGCCCTGCGAGCAGGCACCCCGATGTTTTCAGGACGGCGTCGTTGTTTGACGCTCCCGAGGCCTGGTGAGGGCCTCCCTCCCTCCCGCCTCCCCTCATCCCTCCTCCCTCCCCCCCCATCCTCTCCTCCCTCCTCCCTCCTCCTCCTCCCTCCTCCGCCTCCTCCTCCTCCTCCTTCTCCTCCTCCTCCTCCTCCTCCTCCTCCTCCTCCTCCTCCCCCAGGGCCCTGAAAATAGTGAAACACCGCCCGTCCTGATTTTTTTCATGACGCGCACGTCCGGGATCCCTGCGCGCGCAAGGAGGGCCTGCAAAGAAACGCAACGTTTGCCCCGGCTTGCATCTTACATCAGTCGGAAGAAGCAGGCAGAAGCATGGAGCAGGAAGGCGTTGGAAGTAGACTGGCTCAGCTGCCCCGATGCGCAACACGCAACACGTATCGTATTAATGCGGAGCTCAATACGTAGGCTGAAAACGTAGGTCCGACGCGATACACTCGCCAAAACGTGGTCCATCACGTGGAGGCAACACGCAAAGTATTGACACGGACGTCTTGAACACGGGACGTATTGCGTTTCAAAACGAACGTATCGAGGCAACTGAGGAGATTGGGTGTCCGCCCGCCCTCTGAAGAGGACGGAAAATGTGAAAAGCCGCTCGACCATTGGAGCAGGAAGGCGCTCGAGGCAGATTGGACTCTGGGACTCCAGAAAGACCTACTTTCAACGACCGATGGGTACGGGCGAAGACCACGACGCCGCACACCGGGGGGGGAAGCACCGCTCCCTGCGCCGAGACAGTCCTGCGGGAACGAGCCGGCCGCGCAACGCCTCGTGCCCGGACCCCCTGGCGTAAGGGGCTTGCTCTCACAGTTGCTGCTGGACCCCCCTGGCGGCGCCTCTGGCGCCGCCCCTGGCGCGCTCCGCACGCCAGGGAGGGGGGTCCAGCGCCGATCCGAGACGTCCGCGCGGACCTCCGAGTTTTTTGTTGTATGTCCATGTCGTTCTTCGTTTCCCCCCGCTCCTGCCCGTGCCCCCCCGCGCGGGAAGTGGAGCCCAGGGCGGGCAGTGCAGCCCCTCCTCCTCCTCCTCCTCCTCCTCCTCCTCCTCCTCCTCCTCCCTCCTCCTCCTCCTCCTCCTCCTCCTCCTCCTCCTCCTCCTCCTCCTCCTCCTCCTCCTCCTCCGGGCGAAGACGGCCCGTGCGTCCCTGCAGGCCCGCCCACAGAAGCGTCGATCCTGGACCCCCGATCGTCGACCCTCTCGGAAGAGGGCCCCTCGCTCCTGGAGAGCCCGACCGATCCTCGGCGCGGCGGGGACGAGAAAAGACGCCCCGAATCAGCAGATCCTCGACACGCCGATCCTCGACCCCTCGATCCTCGACCCCTCGACCCCTCGACCCCTCGACCCCTCGATCCTCGATCTTCGACCCCTCGACCCCTCGATCCTCGACCCCTCGACCCCTCGATCCTCGACCCCTCGATCCCTCGATCCTCGACCCCTCGACACCTCGATCCTCGACCCCTCGATCCTCGACCCCTCGACCCCTCGACCCTTCGACCCCTCGATCCTCGACCCTGTGCACGTGCGCGTCAGGACTCCGGTGCGCTGCGCTCTGCCCTGCGCTCGCTACACCGGGCCTGCGAGAGCCTCCCATGTCTTGCTCGGATGCGCACGTTGCCAGCGCTGGCAGATACGAATGTCTAATTAGCGGTCACCCCGCTTCCAATCGCCCCACCTCCCTGTGCCCACAGCAGTGCTCACGACGTGGTACATGCTGCAAACGCGGTGGGGGCATTGGATAAGGAACCCTCAGATAAGGAATCCAGGGTCTGGAAGCCAGTGGAACTCCAATCAAAGCTTGGCTATGGATATCACCGCCGCCCTAATCAGATAAGGCATTATCAAAGGTCTGCAGCCTCGTGGGCGCATTTCTTAACCAACGCCCCCACCGTATCAGACCTGGGAAAGCCTCCATCTACTCCGATGCGCACGTTGCCGGCGCTGACAGATGCGAGTGCCTAACGGTCACCCCGCCTTCCAATCGCCCCCCCCCCCCCCCCCTGTGTGTCCACAGCAGTCCTCGCGACGTGGTGTATGCTGCAGATAGTGATGTGGTTGTGCGCGGGTGCACCTTCTAGCTGAACGATGACTTCCGGACGAAGTGGCGAAAAACATCGGCCCTGGGGGAGAGACGGCCGAGGGGCCGTTCCTATACGGGATCCGCAGGTAGAGGCGAGGAGTAGGACTCCTTTTCAGGGGCACTGCGCAGGGGGCAGTGCACCGTCCGTAATATGCCAATACCTGAGCCAATACAGTTGCGGTAAAAGAGATGATCTAAGAGGGAAGTGAGCGGACTTTACACAACATCGGCCCTAAGCGCGGCGTCTTCAACATCGGACTGCTGTAGAAACTATCTGGGACGCCCCTGCGGTCAGCTTACATCCATACACGGCGCGACGTCCCCCTCGTCCTTTGCCTTCCCCCTCCCTGCATCCCTATCCACCCTCTTCCTCTTGATCTCCAGCATTGCCTCATGCTGACACTCGTCCTCGTCCTCATCCTCACTCTATCCCATCTGGAGAACGTCTCTCTCTCGATCTATGGCTCTGTCTCTCTCTCTCTCTCTGTCTCTCTGTCTCTTTCTGTTGCCCTTTCTCTCGTGTAGTGACGGCTTGCGCGATGGCTTCTGACACGCTACTTTCCGACAGCGCAGCTCGTTCGATGTTGGCCAGTTCCGAGCCGCTGGCGGCGTTCAACCCTGCACGCCCGTGCCGGGCTCGCCGCCGCGTCAACGCGGCGCGGACCCGCCAAACATCCGCGCAACATCGCTCCCGTACCCCCCTCTCTGAGGTCCATCATCACTCCCGGCACACACTTGCGGAACCGATTTCGCAGGACAAACAACAACATGACGCAATCTTCAAAGGCAATCACCCCTTGAAAATAACAACGACATCTCAGCTAAAATGGTAACCCGCCGCCTGCCAAATTTTGACAACGGCCGGAACTCGATAGACTAACCGCATGGTCCATACTGGTTCATTTTTCATATCGGATCGGTTTTTGACAAGCCCTGGGTCCAGACAGGCTTCCTGATGCTGGAAAAGAACGAACCCATAATTACCCCCGACGCTGTGAGATCTTTTCTCCACGTCAACCCCCAGAGGTCTAGACCCCTTGCCTGGGACCGGTTTTTCGTCCCGAGTCGCTTCCTGACGGCCCCGAGGCCCAGCGAGGGCCCGCGGATGCTCAAAGTAGCGAAACACCTCCCGTCGCGATTTCTTTTCACAGCGCGAGGAGGTCAGGGAAAAGGCGCCTCGAAAGTGCCTCGAGCCCGCCGCCGCCGCCGCCGCGCCGCCGCGGCGCGAGCTCGCCGCACGCCCGCCGCCGCCGCTCCTTCCCTGGCTGCTCGCCCGGGCGGCGGGGGCGGTCCCGCGGAGAGGCCCCTCGAGGGCGTGGGCAGGCTGCCAATGGACAGCGCGCCCGCCGCCGCCTTCGGGGACCCCTGCGAGGGGGGCTCCTCGGGGGGGGGAGGAGGAGGAGGAGGAGGAGGAGGAGGATGATGAGAGGAGGAGAGGAGGAGAAAAGGTAGGCTGGAGGGGGAAGGCTGAGGAGGGAGGCGGAGGGAGAGGATGAGGATAAAGAGGAGAAGGAGGAGGAGGAGGAGGAGGAGGATGAGGAGGAGGAGGAGGAGGAGGAGGAGGAGGAGGGGGACGGTGCGCTCGCCGTGCCCTCCCCTACTCGCCATCGCTCGGACGTCCATTCCCTGTGTTTTTTTTTTCGGTCTCGTGCGTGGCTTTTGAGCCACATGATCAGAGATGCTCCTCGATGGTCCTCGCCGAAGGAAAAATGCACACGTCCGAGCGATGCCAAGCCTAAGGTCCTGGCGCTGCAGCTTCTGCACAGCGGGCGGTTTCGCCCCGCTTCGGGCCTCGGGGCCCTCACAGATCGATCCGGCTCGACAGAGGACGCAGGAGAAGCTGGGGTCCGGGGCTCTGGTCGCGCTTTTTCGCGATGCTGCAGTTTTCTGGCAACGTCGGATCTCACAGGGTCAGTATGGGGGAAGTGTTACTTGTCAGTGTCACGCCCGCGTCTCCTCACCCCTTCCTTCCATCCTGCTCTCCTGCCTCCCATGAGCCAAGCCCGCTCGCAGTCAGACTCACTCACACCCAGGCCCACTCATACCTCATACTCGGTCACGTTCAGACTCACTGCAGACTCACCCATGCTGAGCACAGACTCCTCATTCTCAGCGCCGCTTATATTCAGACCCCTCGTGCTCACACCTACTCTGTACTCAGGGCCACTCACGCTCAGACTCACCCAGTCAGACTCCTCATGCTCATGCAAGCATGGCATTTGACCACCCAATGCGGAACCGTTATGGATCATGGGGTATGACACTAGCCCGTTGGCACTCAGGCTGCTGGGGGCCTCTCATGCCAAATACCTACTTTTTGGGCCCAGTAGACAAATCCTTCAGGTCACCTTCTCCCCTCCTCCTTCTCTTCACCATCCCACTCAGAGTTTGATGATGATGATGATGATGATGATGATGATGATGATGATGATGATGATGATGATGATGATGATGATGATGCTAATGATAGTTATGATGCTGATGGATGGTGGTCATGATGATGGTGATGATGCTGATTCGGATTATGATGACGATGATGATGCTACTGATGATGACGATAATGATAATGATGATGCTGAGGCTGATGATGCTGGTGATGATGACGATGATGATGATGATGATGCTGGTGATGAGGACGAGGATGAGGATGAGGATGATGATACTGATAATGATGATGCTGGTGATGAGGACGAGGACGAGGACGAGGATGAGGATGAGGATGAGGATGAGGATGAGGATGAGGATGATGATGATGATGATGATGATGATGATGATGATGATGATGATGACGATGACGATGACGATGACGATGACGATGATGATGATGATGATGATGATGATGATGATGATGATGATGATGATGATGATGATGATGATGATGGTGATGATGATGGCAACGCAAATTTTGAGGATGTCTCGAGCGAGGCGCGGGTTTCAGCACCCCCAATGGGGGAGCCGCCAAGGGGTATTGCACGACTTCCGTTCGCGCCAAAATGGAGGGGATGTCCTGAGCGTTTTGCCTATTCTGGTGCTCAGCATCCTCCGCTTTCGGAGCAGGTTTGGAGGATGCCTCGAGCGAGGCGCGGATTTCAGCACCCCTAAGGGGGAGCCGTCAGGGGGTATTGCACTCCTCCGTTCGCGCCAAAATGGCGGGGATCTCTCGAGCGGGGTGCCTGTTTCGGTGCTCAGCATCCTCCGCTTTCGGAGCAGATTTGGAGGATGTCTCAAGTGAGATATTCATGTTCGCCCCCAAGGGGGGCCAGATGTTTGAGGATGTCTCGAGCGGTTTGCTAATTTTGCTGGCCATACTCGTGGGCATGGATCCTCTTAAGGATGCAGGAGGCTCCAGCAGGCTCCAGGAGGCTCCAGGAGGCCACAGGACGTACCAGGAGGTATTAGGATGCCACAGGACGCCACAGGAGGCCAGAGGAGGCCCCAAGAGGGTCCAGAAGGCTCCAGGAGGCCCCAGGGTGCTCCAGCATGCCACAGGAGGCCACATGAGGCCACAGGAAGCGTCAGGAGGCAACAGGAGGCCTCAGAAGGCCACAGGAGTGGCTCAAATCCCATGTGTTGTACGTATGCTCTTATAGATGGTGTCTCCCCTGGAGCACGAACCCTTCGTGTTTTACATCTGTGTCGATAGATTTGACCTCCCCTGGGGCACGAGTCCTCGGTATTTTACGCGTGTTCGTTAAGATTGCTCATCTCCCGGGGCTCCTATCCGTAATGTTTTATGCGCGTCTGTTCTTACATATTGGGCCTCTCCTGGGGCACGAGTCCTCCCCCGGAGGCCCCAGGAGGCTCCAGGAGGCTCCAGGAGGCCCCAGGAGGCCCCACACGAGGCCCCAGGAGGCCTCGGGAGGCCAGAGGGAGCCCCAGGAAGCCACAGGAGGCCCCCAGAGGCTCCAGGAGGCCCCAAGAGGCGTCAGGAGGCCCCAAGCTCATGCGCGGAGACGCGCTCGTACTCCTGAGACTCATTCACACTCCAACTCATTCATAATGAGATTCGCTCCCAGACGGTCGATATTCAAGCCCGCGAATCTTCGAAAACTCTGGCGCCGAGACACTCACGGCGGACAGGCTCGTGCTAATAGGTGCACATATGCGGAGCTCCACGCAGTGAGCACTTCCTCTTCCTGTATTCTGACAAGCCGCAGGGGTCGTACCCCCCCCCCTCCCAAAACCGGACCCCCAAGATCCAGGGTTTCTGGGCCACCCCACTTCCTCTTCCTATATTTTGACAAGCCGCAGGGGTCGTACCCCCCCCTCCCAAACCGGACCCCCAAGATCCAGGGTTTCTGCCCCCCCCCCCCCGGGACACTGTTGCCGAAGGTCCCCCAGCTCGTTCTGGACCTCCCACGGCGATCAGCTGGGTCTTGCCAGCAGGACCCCGAGCGATCAGAGCGGTGGTAAGAGAGGCCGCAGAGAGACCCAAGACAGCACAAGAGCGCTCCAAAAATGAGCCAGATGGCCTTCAGAGGCCCCCAAGACGGCCCAGGAAACCCTCAGCAGGACTCCCAGAACGCAGAAATCGCTTCATTTCCTTAGGGAACCGTGCATTTTCAGCATGCTCGCTGTTCAGGTCTTGGCGGCGTCCAAAACAGCCAAAATCGCATCCAGTATCGCCCCAAGACGACCCAAGAGAGACTCTAGACGGCCTGGATGGCCCCGAAATGGCCCAACGAAACCCCAAACGAGCCAAAAATAAACCCAACAGGCCCTCACAAGGCCCCCAAGAGAAGCACAAGAAGGCCATGGGAGGTCCCTGAAAAGGCCATGGGAGACCACCTGGAGGGCCCACGTAGCCCTTGTAAGGTCCATAGAGGTCCCAAGCTTCCCAACGCGGCCCAAGATGGCCTCAGGAGTGCCCCGAGCCGGCCCACCAGGGCTCCAACAATGTGCACAGGGCGTGTTCCACCAAACTGACCCGAATCCTGGGTTCGCAACCGCATTTCCTGGAAATTTGCTGCGAACCCGGGATTCGGTGCAATCCCCAATAATTGCTAATTTTCGCGTGCCCCGTTGCGACCCGTTGCAGCATGACATCCTCGGCTTGGCATTGTTTTGTGCTTTGCGTTATTTGCTTGACATTGCGTTGGTTTGCTTGGCATTTATTCGAATGTCTTGCCATTCCTTCGCATTGCGCACCGGGGTACCTGAGCCACGAGCTGGCCAATGTGCGGGACTACGAGGGCCTTTTGTCGTCATTCACTGCCAGACATTTCTGCAGGCGCGTACGTACACATGAACCCCCCCGACGGCGCTATCTCTTTCCCTCCTCCTCCTCTGGGTCCTCCTCTGGGTCCTCCTCCTTCTCCTCCTCCTCCTCCTCCTCCTGTTCTTTCTGCCGCTCCACAAGTCGTCCTCCCCCACATCCGCTTCCCTCTCCTCGCTCCCCGAAGCTCCCTCCCTCCTATCCTTCGCCCTCCACCCGGCGCTTTTCAGGAGCACCCGGAAGCTCGGGAAGGGCCTCCTTGTCGCACCCCGAAGCCAGTGTTTACGGCTGGCCGGGAGTTTCGCCTGAGACTTCCTCACCACTAATGACCCCGAAAATTAAAAAGCTGGCAACAGTTTCGCAAATAATGGCGGGCGGGTCGTTTTCAAAATGTGGCTCTCGCCTTAGCGCCGCGCGCATTCGTTTCTTCAGAATTTGCAAGAGCTTCACGGATTGAGGGCGACCCGTTTTCAAAATGTGGCTCTCGTCTTAGCGCCACTTACATTCGCTTTTAAGAATATGCAAGAGCTTCACGGATTGAGGGCGGCTCGTTTTCAAAATGTGGCTCTCGCCTCGGCGCCGCGCACATTCGTTTTTTATCATGTGAAAGACTTTCACGGCTTCTCATGATCAGCGTACCAGAAATGTTGTTATGGAAGGTTTCAGGACTATGACGGTACAGCAGTTACTTTGATTCGCGGTGTTGAAGTTCCAGGAACGGCGTTTTGGCACGATTCAGGATCGTCAAGACGCAACAGTCAGGTTGATCCGTGGCGTTGGAATCCCGAAAACAATGTTTTGGCATGCTTCAGCTTTGGGGCCCCATGGACGCCCTTGGAAGAGGCTCCCAGCCCTGCCCCGCCTCCCAGGGCGCCTTGTTGGGCCTTGCCAGCAAGCTTAAAGCGATCAGAGCAGAGGTCGCAGAGGCGCAGGAGAGCCCCACGGAAGCGCAAGACGGCCTCAAGACGGTCCAGAAGGCCCCCACGACGGCCCAAGAGGCCCCAATGGCGCCGCAAGAGGCTGTCAGGAGAGCTCCCAAGAGGCAACAGTCGTCCCATTCCCACAGGAAAACGTCAATGTTTAGCATCTTCGTTTTTGTTGCGTCGCGGCAGCGTCCAAGACGGCTCAAGAAACCTGCGAGATCGCCCGAAGGCGGCCCAAAAGGCCCCCAAGATGGCTTCGAGCCAGGCCAAGAGGACCCCAACAACAGCCCCAAGATGGTCCAAAAGAAGCTCACGAGGCTCCCAAAGGCTCTCCAGAGAGACCCACGAGGGCCATGTGAGGTCCCCGCGCGGGCCCGAGTTTTCCACGAGAAGGCAGCGCAAGACAGCCTCAAGACGGCCCAAGAGGCCCCAGAGACGGCCCGAGAGGCCCCAAAGATGCCCCAGGAAACCTTCAGGAGAGTCCCCCAAAGGCAACAGTCGTCCCATTCCCACAGGAAAACGTCAATGTTTAGCATCTTCGCTTTTTGCGTCGTGGCAGCGTCCAAGACGGCTCAAGAAGCCTGCGCGATCGCCCCAAGGCGGCCCAAAGCAAGAGGCCCCCAAGATGGCTTCGAGCCGGGCCAAGAGGACCCCAAGATAGCCCCAAGACGGCCCAAAGGAAGCTCGCGAGGCCCCCGGTTCTCCAACGAGGACCTACGCAAAAAGACCTGCGGCAGACGGGAAATGGCTCGCAGTGCCAGGCGAGAGCGTGGATGAGCGAGAAGTTATTGCCTTGCATTGCGCGACCAGGCGACTTGGGCCACGAGCGAGCCCGTGTGGTAGCCACACGAAGGACCCCAAACGTCATTCCTTTGCACGATCGTGCGTCTTCCAGAAGGCGTCTCCTTCGCAATTTCCAGAATTTACCCGAATCCCGGGTACGCAGCGCAACTCCCTTGAAATCCGTGGCGACCCCGGAATTCAGTGCATTCTCAAAAACATATCACACCGTTACCACAAGAAAGAACTGCATATCAGGAAAAAATCGGCGGCGAGAAAAATTTTAATAATCACTCACTGACATGAGCGAAAAAAACGGCGGCGGGGCGATCCAATCCGAACATATCAGTCGGGACTCCCATGAAAAAACTCGCGGCGGGAAAATTGTAAATCAGTGAAAATGAAAAATGGCGAGCAACATATTTCAAAAACAGTTTATAAAATATTAATAATATATAATCACTGCTGACACTCTTTCCTGGAACCTATAATCAAAAATAAATCTCACTTGAACGGTGAAAAACAACAACAAGCCAACTCACCACCCAAAAAATGTTTGACAACGAAAAGGCCTCGAAAGTGGCGACAATTTCACAGATCGCAGCCCCCCAGAACTGGCGAGGTCCCATTTGAGTCCGCCGTGTGTACCCACTGTGCTGGGCCCCCCAGCAGGCCTCGAAAGTGGCGACAGTCTCACAGATCGCAGCCCCCCAGAGATGGCGAGGTCTAATTTGAGTCCGCCGTGGGTACCCACTGTGCTGGGCCCCCCAGCAGGCCTCGAAAGTGGCGACAGTTTCACAGATCGCAGCCCCCCAGGGATGGCGAGGTCTAATTTGAGTCCGCGGTGTGTACCCACTGTGCTGGGCCCCCCAGCAGGCCTCGAAAGTGGCGACAGTTTCACAGATCGCAGCCCCCCAGGGATGGCGAGGTCTAATTTGAATCCGCGGTGGGTACCCACTGTGCTGGGCCCCCCAGCAGGCCTCGAAAGTGGCGACAGTTTCACAGATCGCAGCCCCCCAGGGATGGCGAGGTCAAAGGCACGGGGGAAGAGAGGGACGGGAAGGAAGGAAGGAGACACGCGAGCAGCGCTCTATTCAAAACGAGAACCCAACGCAGGAGGGTTGGGAACTCATATGAAAAACCAAGCACGGGGAACAGCCAACAAAACGGCGGCGGGCTCGCCGGCCCAAATCAGTTCAAAATGGCGGCGGCGGGGGAGGGGGGCGCCCATTCAGTACTGCAGTGAGCACCGAAGAAACCGGAGTGATAAAAACATAACATATTACTTCATATTGCGTTGCTTGGTATTCTGCGGCACTGTTTGACAGTGCGTTGCTTTGTTTGGCATTCATTCACAAGGCTTGCAATTGCTTGGGCCACGAGCGGGACAATGTGTGTGTGCCACACGGAAGCCCTTCCACGTCATTCACAGGAGCATTTTCTTTAACCGTGTCCGTACCCATGCATCCGTAGCCAAGCTTGCATGTTTTAAGCTCCTGCCTGCGCCACATCCTTCATGTCTGTAACCGCTTGCTTTAATTGTGGCGGCACCGTGCCTGCGTAGTCATTTTCCACAGCAAAACTCCAGCAGTCCAATCGGGCCTGCAAGTCGTGTGCCAGTCGGCGGGAAACACAATCAAAATCAGACCCAAAACAAGACATCCTCCAACGCACCAAAACGGCACGGATTTTGGTTCGACGTTCTTTCGGAACCTCCGGGTGGCATTCTCGCTCCACGTGAGCGGATCCGCCTCGAAATTCGAACCCAAACGCACCCCAAATAAGTTCGGGAGGCGCACGGATCTTTAAAGCGAAGGCAAGGGCAAATAGGAACGGGCGGGGGGACTGGACGGCAAACGGCCAAAGTTCAAACGCCAAAAAGGACGGCGAGAAGGGCCACCTTATGCAAGGCTTGAGGACTAATTTGCACGGCGCGAAGCGCCAATGCAGTCTTGTGTATATATATGTGTATATATATATATATATACATCTGTCTGTGCCGCCAAGAAACGGCGACGATGAACGATCCACACAAACTCTCCCCCCTAACCGAAGCGACGACTTCTGTCATGCAAATAAACTAATTTGGAATATCGGCGACGACAAACCCAACAAACTCTTGCCGCGCATTGCAGTTGAGCGCCGCGCAGCTATAGAAACCAGAAGAGGAGCATGACACGCACGCGCAAGGGACACTTCCATTTCTCGCTCCGGGACCGCGCGATCAGGAAAACGAGCAGGCCCGCAATCTGCGCCCGAAGGGACGCCGAGAATGAGGAAAAACTGGCGACGACAAATCCCACGAAGACTTTGCGCATTTCCAAAGAATAGGTGACGGCAAGGCCAAGCCTCGAGGGGTTACCCACTGGAGTCTCAGTTTTGGAGAGTGATGCTGACATGGCATTTGAGCCACCCAACTGGGAGTCGCCGGGAGGTGTCGCTGGCCCTTCGTACTCAGACTCTGGGGACCTCTCCAGCGAAACGCCTGCATGGCATGTGGGCCAAAGGGGGGCGATGCAGGGGCAAAAGATGGGGGGGGGGGACGAGGGGACGGAGGAGGAGGAGGAGGAGGAGGAGGAGGAGGAGGAGGAGGGAGAGGATGAGGATGAAGAGGAGAAGGAGGAGGAGGAGGCAAAGCGTAAGAGAAACAAGAGGAGGGGGATGAGGCTAGGAGGACGAGGGCTGGCAAGGAGGGCAGGAGGGAACGGAAGTGGACGAGGAGGAGTAGAGGAGGAGGAGCAGGAGTAGAGGAGGAGGGGGAGGAGGAGGAGCACGAGGAGCAGACGCATTGTCACCACTCCAGAACGCGCGGTGTTTGCGGGGCGCAGCTGGATGGCCTTGGCGGACTCGTGAGCGCAGAGGGGGGCAAGATCGGCGGAGAGGTTGCCGGGGGCCACAACGAGTTCCGCGACACCCTGTGGCGCTGCGCCAAGGCCCACGTCGATCCTTTCGCGCTCCGGGAGCAGCCGCTCCAGAGCTTGCGGGCGCCGGCCCTGGTGGGCGCGACGGCGGACGACGAGGCCGCGGACGCGTTGGACGTCGTCTCGGGGATGGACAGACCCCCCTTTAGTAAAACGTGGTTTGGTGAAAACGACCTGAGGCTCAAACCTGGCGGGCGCAAGCCTGGAAAATAACGGCCCCGGCGCCCTCTTGAGAACCGGAAACGGACAATTCACTAATCGACGTGTCACTGTTGGGGGTTCTGCCCACCCCCGATCGTCTGCAACTACGGCGGCAGAGGCGCGTGGCCATTGACGCTGGCGCCCGCGCCGACTTGGCGCGGATCCGCGCAGCGGCCGGCCGGGACGGAGGGTTCCGCGTCTCCCCGTGCGTGCTGGAGCCGGGAGGCCGCCCGGTGCGGGAGCGCGCAGGCGAGACTGTGCGCACGTGGGCCGTCATGGTCGGCGGCGAGTCGCGCGCCTCCGCGCTGGCCGCCGGCCTCTGGCAGCGGGTCGGCATCGCCGTGCAGGCCTCCAAGACGACCCAAGAGGCCCCAAAGAGAGGCACAAATCCTCTCCTTCACGACGGAAAGCGTACATGTTTAGCATACTCGCCCTCTGTGTTTTTCCTTCGCCGGGCGCACTGCGAGCGCCTGCGTCCGCCAGGACTCCCCTGGCAGGACGAAGGCATCGCGGCAGCGGCGGTCGGTCTGAGGGCGGGGGTCGCCGCGGCCGCAGGGGGCCGAGGTAGCGGGAGCGGTGGGCGAGGTGCAGAGGAGGAGGAGGAGGAGGAGGAGGAGGAGGAGGAGGAGGAGGAGTGACAGTACCCTGGGGCGGGGGCTCCGCGGCAGGAGGATGAGCAGGAGGAGGAGGGGAGGCTATGTCTCTGAAGGCCTTGGAGCCATCAGGCACCAGGAACCAGGAGGAGCTGAGGACGAGGACAAGGATGCGGATGAGGAGGACGAGGATAAGGATGAGGAGGAGGAGGAGGAGGAAGATGAGGATGAGGATGAGGATGAGAATGAGGATGAGGATGAGGATGAGGATGGGGATGAGGATGATGATGATGATGATGATGATGATGATGATGATGATGATGATGATGATGATGATGATGATGATGATGATGATGATGATGATGATGATGATGATGATGATGATGATGATGATGATGATGATGAGAAGGAGGAGGAGGAGGAGAAGGAGGACGAGAAAGAAAAGACGGGTGAAATGCAATTGTAAGTTTTGCATCCGCCACAGATCTGGACCCCTGGATGATCCTGAAGGTCCCCAGCGACCTCTGGAGGCCGGAGGGCAAAAAAGTCCTTCTGCTTCACCTACTTTGTTCAGACACCTCGATGAGACAGAAGAGAATAGGGCTGTGATTGGGATGCGATGCGCTGGCAAAGCCTATACATGGTCTAGGGTTTGGCCCCCCCCCTCATGCTGATGCCCCCCCCCCCCTGCGCGATGGCCCCTCCCCCTGTGGGTGTGGTGTGGTGCTGTGGGTGTGGCGTGTGGCGCGGTACTGTGGTGCTCCAGGAGAGCAGAGCTCCGAAGTCGTCGCCGCCGCCGCCGCCGACGCCGTCATCGTCGTCGTCGTCGCCGTCGTCGCCGTCATCGCCGTCGCCGTTATTGTCGTCGCCGTCGCCGCCCCTCCCCATCCCATGAGGGGGAGGGGCGGGGGCACGAGGGACCCTGGGACCCATCCATCCCATCTGGGGGGGGTGGCCCGTGAGCCCAGAGCCCAGGATCATATATGGTCCCGGGCTCCGGGGGCCCACGGGCCCCCCCCCC
>CAUYUJ010007909.1:0-16016 GCA_963575745.1 Prorocentrum cordatum
CATCATCATCATCATCATCATCACCATCATCATCATCATCATCATCATCATCATCATCATCATCATCATCATCACCACCATCACCATCAGCATCAGCATCAGCATCATCATCATCAGCAGCAGCATCATCATCAGAATCAGCATCAGCATCATCAGCAGCAGCAGCAGCATCAGCATCAGCATCATCATCATCAGCAGCAGCAGCATCAACAACATTAGCAGCAGCAGCATCCTCATCCTCATCCTCATCATCATCAGCAGCAGCAGAAGCAGCATCAGCAGCAGGATCATCATCAGCAGCATCTCCTCATCATCAGCATAATCAGTATCAGCATCATCATCATCATCATCATCATCATCATCATCATCATCATCATCATCCTCATCATCATCATCATCATCATCATCAGCAGCAGCAGTCGCATCATCATTGTCACCATCATCAACATCATCATCATCATCATCATCAGCAGCAGCCTCATCACCATCGTTAGCAGCATCAAATTAGCATCAGCATCAACATCATCAGCAGCATCATCATCAGGATCATCATCAGCAGCATCATATCATCAGCATCATCAGCACCAAAATCATCATCATCATCATCATCACCAGCATCATCATCATCAGCACCATCATCATCATCATCATCATCATCATCATCATCATCACCATCATCATCAGCATCATCATCATCAGCGGCAGCAGCCTCATCAGCATCATCAGCAGCAGCAGCCTCACCATCACCACCACCACCATCACCACCACCATTATCATCATCATCATCATCATCATCATGATCAGCACCAGCATCAGCATCATGATCATCATCAGCATCATCAGCAGCAGCATCATCGTCATCATCAGCATCAGCATACGCATCGTCATCAACAACAGCAGCACCATAATCAGCAATATTATCAGCATGGTCGTGATGATCAGCATCAGCATCATTATCATCGTAATGATGATCTGCATCAGTATCAGTATCATCATCAGCACCATCATCAGCATCGTCATCATCAGCATCATCACAATCATCATCAGCATCAGCATCACCAACATCATCAGCAGCATCATCATCAGCATCATCACCAACATCATCAGCAGCATTATCATGAGCAGCATCATGATCAGCATCATCATCATCATCAGCATCATCATCGTGATCGTCATCATCATCGTCATCGTCATCGCAATCGTCATCTTCAGCGCCATCGTCATCGTCGTCTCCATCGTCGCCACCACCACCACCACCAACAACAACAACACCAACACCATGACCATCACCATCGTCACCACCATCACCATCACCTTTACCACCACCATCATGAGCATCATTATCATCGTCAGCATCATCATTGGCATCATCATCACGAACATCAATGTCAGCATCAGCATCACCATCATCATCAGCAGCAGCAACATCACCATCAGCATCATCAGCATCAGAATCATCCCAATCCTCATCATCCTCCAGGGCTGAATCTGATGATGCCCGAGCAGAGATGTGGCGTCTTGAGATGGAAGCCTCTCTTCTTTAGGCCGCGTTGCGGCGAGGCAGATCGCCGAAGCTCCACAGCCATAGCCTCCTCGTCCTCCTCAACCTCGTCGTCCTCCTCCTCCTCCTCCTCCTCCTCCTCCTCCTCATCCTCCTCATCATACTCCTCCAGCTTGTCCCTTCTCCCTCCAGAAGTCCCAGAGGCCGCAAATCCTGCTCCTCCTCCTCCTCCGCCTCCTCCTCATCCTCCTCGTCATCCTCCTCCTCCTCATCATCATCAGCATCATCATCATCATCATCTTATTATTATGAGTTTTCTTATCATTCTTATTATTGATCTTCTTATTATTATTATCATGATTATAGTTCCTCTTATTATTATTATTCAACATCATCATCATCAGCATCATCAGCATCATCATCATCATCATCATCATCATCATCATCATCATCATCATCATCATCATCACAATCAACAACATCAGCAGCAGCATCATCGTCATCGTCATCGTCATCAGCATCATCATCATCACCATAACCATATCCGTCTTCGTCAGTATCATCATCATCAGCATCATCATCATCGTCATTATCATCAGCGTCAGCAGCATCATCATTACCATCACCATCAC
Organism: Prorocentrum cordatum; assembly: GCA_963575745.1. Taxonomy (NCBI): domain Eukaryota; class Dinophyceae; order Prorocentrales; family Prorocentraceae; genus Prorocentrum; species Prorocentrum cordatum. The sequence goes on from CAUYUJ010007909.1 coordinate 2,134, forward strand.
CATCACCATCATCATCACTATCCTCCTCCTACTCCTCCTTCTTCTCCTCCACCACCACCACCACCACCGCCACCACTTCCTCCCTCCCCCTTCCCCTCCACGTCCAGCATAGCCTTCCCCCCCGATCTCCCTCCCTCTTCCCGCCCTCCCCCCCGCCCTCCCTGTCCTCATCCTCATCCCCCTCCTTCCTGGACCCCTCTCCAGGGCGCACCAGGGGCAGTCGCAGCGGGAGCGTCTGAAAGACGATCCTCGATCCTCCCTCCCTGCGATCCCCGATGCCCCTCCATACGATCCTCGATTCCCCCTCCCTGCGATCCTCAAATATCCTTCTGGCGTGTTAGAACTCGTTTGCGGGTTGTTTGTGAGGGTGCCCGCAGGTTTGCTGAGCGCACCCCCTGGAAAGAATGGAGATAAAGACCGACAGAAGTCCCTGCCAAGTTTGCATAGAGCTTGCTGTCGGTGTCGACGCGAACGCTGTCCCTCTGAACAGAAAGGCCGCCTGCCCAGTAGCGGCAGCCGTCGGTTTGGGACAACGTTTGCTTGCTGCTGGTTGGGCATCTTATCCATTGCTGTCCGTTCCCATTCCCTGAGAACCGCCGTTGAAAAGAAATGCAACATCGCAAAAGAATCACGACTTGGGCCCCAGACCCCATCCGTCTGCGTCATCTTTCGAGCCGGATCGATCTGTGAGGGTCCCGTGGCCCGAAACTGAGCGAAACCGCCCGTTGCGAAAACGCCCGGACCTCAGGGATGGCCGCGTGCGTCCTCGGGGATCGGGGGCGAGCACAAGACCCGGGCCAGCCAGAGCCGCGCGGGGAGCGCGGGCTGGCCACGAGGTGCCCCTGGCCCCCGCTCCGCCCGAGGAGCTCGGAGGGGACTGGCTGACCGCCTGTTGTTGGAGGCCTGGAAATTGGCACCAACACCAACACAGGGGGCTGCCTCCACAGGGGGAAGACGATCCTAGATTTCGGTGTTGGTGGTAATATTTCGGCCACCTTGGAAGCCAGAATATTACCACCATCACCGAGATCGGGATATTCTTCCATCGGTGGATGCACACCGCCGATATTGGTGTTGGTGTCAATCTCTAGGCCTGCGATGTTGGCTGTGGCGTCAGATCAGGCACGTCCTCTTGCAGGCGGACTCTGAAGGGAAAAATCAAAAATGGTCAACACACACACTCAAAAATAGATTCAGAATATCAGAAAAATCGTCCCCAAACTATGTTTTTTCCTATTTTTGAACAGTCCTCCTGTAGAGGGACATGCCCGACATAACTGTGGCGTTGGACCACGAATCAGGCGGCCGCTCAGTGAAGTTCCGGCATCCCCAGCGGGGGCTCGAGGCGGGTGTCGCTGCTCGCGGGGGTCAGTCGGAGCGCCGGATATTTCAGGAATCTGCAGAGCCAGGATCACATTGACCCAGGCTTGACCGCAAGATCCTGCAAGATCTTGCAAGATCTTGCCGGATCTTGCACGCCCCGACTGACCCTGGTCTGATTGACCCGGGCCAGTATATCCCCGGACCCAACACGCTCTCGTCGGTCCCGAAACCTCTGAAAACCTTCCGATGAACCGCGATATGCTGCAGACGAGGGCGGAAAAGTGGAAGCTGGAAGTTCCATGAACACTCATCTGGGCAACTGGGCAAAGCTGGGAGGACCAGCAGTTCATGTATACATGTATATGTATACATACAAACATACATGCATACATACATACGTACATACGTACATACGTACATACGTACATACGTACATACGTACATACGTACATACGTACATACGTACATACATACGTACATACATACGTACATACATACATACATACATACACATACACATACACATACACATACACATACACATACACATGCACATACACATACACATACACGTACACACACATGCATACATGCATACATACATGCATGCATGCATACATACATACATATATACATACATACATATTTACTTACATACATAAAGATACATGCATAAGAAATACATACAGACATACATACACATTCCCCAAACAGTGCTTGCATTGAACGCGTCTCACTTGTCTTCAACATATGGGGACAAGTGCCAGTTTTTCGCCGCCGTGCCGCCCGTCCCCGTCCGTCGCCGCCCGTCGCCGTCCGTCAGCTTTGCTTTGCTTTGCTTTGCTTTGCTTTGCGTCGTTTTGCTTTGCTTTGCTTTGCTCTGCTGGATGTTGTTTTACGCCGTCGCCGTCGCCGTCGCAAAGATCCTTTCTTTCCAATGGACTCGACCCTCCCCTCGGGATTATCGGTTCCCCGCTTTCGTACTGCAATGTGCATGTGATTCTGCCCCATCGTCCACCCGAAATATGAACACATACCATCCAAACCGAGCCCGTATGTTCTCCCCCGCCATCCTCTTCAAAAAAATACGAGCGCACACTCGTTTATCAGAAACCATCCGTTTTCAACAAAAATTGTTTTGCAATGTAGCGAGACGAAGTGCACACGCGCGCGTTGTCGCGCGCGCATGCCGAAATCCTTCCAAACCTTCATAATCGATGTCAAAAATGGAATGTCCCAAAAAACGTATAAACAAAAAACATATGGTTTTGCAACACGGATGTTCAAACAAAAACAACAACCACAAAAACTGCCGCGTTTTTGCGAATTCTTAAGAACACCATCAGTTTTCATGATTTTCGCGCATATCGAACTCGTTTGGGCGCCCTTGCGCGCGTGCCGTCGCGAGAACCTTTTCGACAAAATATGACGAAATGCGCGCGTGTCGTCGCGCGCGCAAGCCGGAGCCCGACGAAAAGCCAACGGTTTCGCAACGAGTTCAAAACCGAGTGTCAAAGCAAAAACACACACACACAAAAAAAAAAATGAATTCACAACATCAGTTTCCAAAAAGGCATGCGCTCGCGTTCTTGACACGTTTTGGGGAAACCATACGTCTTTCAACGTGCTCCTGGAACTATGCCAAACGCGCCTCTGGCGCCGCATGCCTAAATCATTCGCACGGCCTCGCGCGCGCGCTGGTGGCACGACATGTGTCAAATAATACCACTCGGGCCACTCTCGCGCGTCGGCCGCGCGCGCACGTCGAACTCTTTCCAAAACCTTCATCACCGACGCGAGGACGCCGTCATCGTCGTCAGCGCGATCAGCATCGACGCCCGCAATGGCCGCGCAGTCGTCTTTGTCAACATCGCCACCAGCATCGCTACTAGCTACTACCATCATCGTGTCTACCGTCGTCGACGTTGCCATGATACCGCGTACACCCAAGTCGCCGACTCGCATTGGAGTGCCCGCTGGGATGTGCCCAGCGGCCGGCGCCACCACGGCCGCGTCGTTCGCGCCAAACTAGCAGCTCCCTATGGGGCCACGAAACGTGTGAGGAGAGCCGAATTGGGCTTGCGTGACGCATGCGGGCGATGGCACTGGGGCCTTCGATGGAGCTCCCTCTGGGGCCACGAAACGTGTGAGGGGTGTGCTGACATGGGTGCGCGTGACGCACGCAAGCGGTGGCATTGGGGCCTTCGGTGAAATTCCCTGTGGGGCCACGAAACGTGTGAGGTGTGCCGAAAACGGTGTGCGTCACGCATACGGGCGGTGGCACTAGGGCCTTCGGTGGAGCTCCCTATGGGGCCACGAAACGTGTGAGGGGTGTGCCGAAATGGGCGTGCGTGACGCATGCGGGCGGTGGCACTGGGGTCTTCGGTGGAGCTCCCTCTGGGGCAACGAAACGTGTGAGGGGTGTGCCGACATGGGCGTGCGTGACACATGCGGGCGGTGGCACTGGGTCCTTCGGTGGAACTCCCTATGGGACCACGCAAAGTGAGGGGGGCGACGGGAAGAGGGAAAGGGGAGGGGAAGAGGAGGGAGGAAGGGGAGGAGGAGTGAGTGACGCGGGGCGCTATCTCTTCAAGACGAGGACCCAACACAACCGGATGGTCGGGCAGAAGGGGAGCGAGGGGGAAAAGACGATGCCTGGGGGGGAACAAAATTGTGTTAGAATCGGAGATCCGCGCGGATGTTTTCAAACCTCATTGGGCCCACTTACCTGGCGCGTGGAAGTCACAGAGGCCGCCCCGGAAGCGCCTCCATGGGCGTACAGACGCCAACGGGGTCCTCCCCCTCGTTCGATGTCTGTGTGTGTGTTCCTCTTCCTCCTCCTCCTCCTCCTCCTCTTCCTCCTCCTCCTCCTTTCGATTTGCTCCGCCTCCGTTTCCTCCTCGTCCTTTTCTTCTTCCACCTCCTCCTCATCATCCTCGTCCTCCTCGTCCTCCTCCTTTTCCACCACATCCGCCTCCTCATATGTGTCCTCCTCCTCCTCCATTTCCTCTTCAGTTCCCTCCTCCTCCTGCTCCCCCTCATCATCATCATCATCATCATCATCATCATCCTCCTCCTCCTCCTCCTCCTCCTCCTCCTCCTCCTCCTCATCATCATCATCATCATCATCATCATCATCATCATCAAAATCATCATCATCATCCTCATCCTCATCCTCATCCTCATCATCATCAGCAGCATCAGCAGAAGCAGATGCATCAGCATCAGCATCAGCATCAGCATCAGCATCATCATCATCATCATCATCATCATCATCATCATGATCGTCAACAGCACCATCATCACCACCATCATCATCAGCATCGTCATCATAACCGTCATCAGCATCGTCATCATCATCGTGAACATCACCATAACCATCATCAGCATCATCATCACCTTCACCCTCATGTCCACCATATTTTCATCACCAACATCATCATCACCACCACCATCACCATAATCACACCCACCACCACCAAACAATCGTCAATATCCGTCATCTTTGTCCTCATATTCATCCGCATGATCATCGTCACCACCATCATGTTCACAACCACCATCATCATATTCACGAGCATCAGCCGCATCCTCCCCGTCATCAGCATCACCACCATCACCATTGGCATCGCCATCACCATTGTCATCGTCAGCATCATCATCAATCATCGTCCTCATCGTCACCGTCATCATTGCCATTCTCATCATCAGCAGCAGCACCATCATCATCATCGACATCATCATAGTTACGCCGGTTTTATCCTCGATTGACTGTACGTTCGCGGGTTCAAATCTCCCAACACGCGCACCGCCCCAAGGCGCCTGCCGCCCGCCGCCCAGCCCGCCGCCGCCGCCGCCGGGACCCCGCTCGTTCAGCTCGCCGCCAGCACCAGGGCGGGGCTCGTTCCGGACCTTAGGCGGGGGGAAAAGAAGAGGACAAAGGAGGAGAGGCGGAGGCGGAAGACAAGGAGGAGGAGGAGGAGGAGGAGGAAGCGGAGGAGGAACAGGGGGAGGAGGAGGGGGATGAGGAAGGGAGGAGGGGGAGGAGGAGGAGGAGGAAAAGGAGGAGGCGGAGGAGGAGAGGATGAGGAGGAGGGGGGGGGGAGGAGGAGGAGGAGGAGGAGGAGGAGGAGGAGGAGGAGGAGGAGGGGCGGAGGAGGAGGAGGGAGGAGGAGGAGGAGGAGGACGAAGGGGAGAGGAGGAGGGAAGGGGGAGGAGGAGGAAGAGGAGGAAGACGACGGCGAAAAGGAAGAGCAGGTGGAGGAGAACGACGAAGAGGATGATGAGAGAGGAGGAGACGGGAAGCGGAGGAGGAGGAAGACAAGGAGGAGAAGGAGGAAGAGGAGGAGGACGAGGAGGAGAAGCAGAGGGAGGAGTCATGGACTAATGGATTCAGAAAGTCCGCGGTGCAGACCGCACGCGGGCGGGCCGCAACGGCATGCTAACGGCACCCCGGGCCACCCCTTACGGGAGGCAGCGGGCCCGAAGGCGCGCGCACCGACGAACAGGGGATAGGCAGCTACCTCGCCGCCCAGCGACTTGCCTCCAGCCGAAAGGGCGTGGTGCGCAGAGCGACGGTCGATTCACCTCGTCACTGCACGGTACTTCCCGACGATCAACCCCCGCCCAACCAACCGGCATGCGCAACCGGCCCCAAGGTGAGCGGGCACAAGGCCACCATGGAACGTGCGGGCCACATGTCCCCGCCTTTCAACCAAATGCGCAATCCCCCGTGCTCGGTACCCTTGCCCAGATCACGGAACGTGGCTACAGCCGCTGCCACGCGCGGAATGCCACACGGCTGATCTCAAAACGCGCGAGCAGGTCTAGCTACCCCCAGCCGCCGAATGCAGCTGACTCTGACGGTGTGCCCCGACAACTGCGTGGCGCTGACATTACTAGAACACGTGCCGGGCCCTCACCTTCGCTGGGAATCAGGAGGAGAAGGAGGAGGAGAAGGAGGAGGAGGAGGAGGAGGAGGGGAAGGAGGGGGGAGGAGGAGGAGGAGGAGGAGGGGAGGAGGAGGAGGAGAAGGAGGAGGAGGAGGAAGAGAAGGGGAGGAGAGGGAGGGACGAGGTAGAGGAGGAGGAGGAGGAGGAGGGAGGAGGAGGAGAAAGGAGGAGGAGGACAAGCAGGACAGGAGAAGCGGCGGAGGAGGAAAAAAAAAGAGGAGGGGGAGGGGAGAGGAGAGAACCAGGGGGAGGAGGAGGAGGAGGAGGAGGAGGAGGAGGAGGAGGAGGATAGGAGAAGGAGGAGGAGGAGGAGCGAGGAGGCGGGAGGAGAGGAGGAGGACGAGGAGGAGGGAGGAGGAGGGAGGAGGAGGAGGAGGAGGAGGGAAGGAGGAGGAGGGAGAGGAGCAGAGGAGGAGAAGGAGGAGGACGAGGAAGCGGGAGCAGGCGGAGGAGGAGGAAAAGGAGGAGGGGGAGGAAGAGGAGGCGGAGGAGGAGGAGGAGGAGGAGGAGGAGGAGAAGGAGCAGGAGGAGGAGAAGGAGCAGGAGCAGGAGCAGGAGGAGGAGGAGGAGGAGGAGGAGGAGGAGGAGGAGGAGGAGGAGGAGGAGGGGGGAAGGAGGAGGAGGACAACGAGACGAAGGAGGAGGAGAAGCAGGAGGAGGAGCAAGGCGAGGACGATTAGGTCGAGGAAGAAGAGGAGGACAAGCAGGAGGCGGAGGCGAGGGACGAGCAGAAGGAGGTGGAGGAGGAGGAAAGAGGAAGGAAGATTGGGGAAGACGAGAAGGAGGAGAAGGATGAGAAACAAAGAGAATGAGGAGAAGGGAGCGGAGGAGGAGGACGAGGAGGAGAAGGACCGGTTTAAACCCAAGAGTCATCAACGATGTTGGAATACACCGTCCCTCGAAGCTTCCTCTTCATAGGCCCCTACAACGGTTCATTTCCATTGAAGCAACGGCCTCGTTGGAAGACAACCGTTTGAAGACCCTGAAACATGCCAAAACATTGCGTTCGGGATTCCAACGCCGCAGATCGACCTGACTGTTGCGTCTGGACGATACGATGTCGCGCCAAACACAATTGGAGATGCTTACACCGCGAACCAACAGAATTGCTGCGAGACTCAAAATCCCTAATCCGTCCAAAAGACAATGTGTTGTACGCTGTTCAGGGAAATCCGTGAAACTCTTATTATATAAAATGAGCGCAGCGCCAAGGCGAGAGCCACATGTTGAGAAGGACTCGCCCTCAAAAACGAATGTGCGCAGCAGCGCTAAGGCGAGAGCCACATTTTGAAAAGGAACCACCCTCAATCCGCGAAGCTCTTAAACTAATGTTCAACGAATGTGCGCGGCGCTAAGGCAAGAGCCACATGTTGAAAACCAGCCGCCTTCAATCCATGAAACGCTTGCACTTTGTTTTACCGAATGTGCGCGGCGCTAATGCGAGAACCACATTTTGAAATCGACCCGCCCTCCATATGTGGAACTGTTTCCACTGTTTGAGCTTCAAAATGATGAATGGTGAGGAAGTCTGAGGCGAAACGCCCGGCCCGCCCTAAAAACTAGCCCCAGGGTGCGACAGGGAGAAATTAGTTGCAAGGGAAAGGAATGGAAAGGGGGGGGAGGAGGAGGAGGAGGAGGAGGAGGAGGAGGAGGAGGAGGAGGAGGAGGAGGAGAAAGAGGAAGGGGTGGAGGAGGAGAGAAAGAGGAGGAGGAAGAGGAGCAGGAGGAGAAACAGGAGGATGAAGAAAAGGAGGAGGAGGAGGAGGAGGTGGACGAGGAAGCGGAGGAGGAGGGCGGGAAAGAGGAGGAAACAGAGGAGGAGGAGGAGGAGGAGGAGGAGAAAGAGGAAGAGGAGGAAGCGGAGGGGGAGGAGAAGGGAGGGCGGGGAAGAAGCCGAGGAGGAGGAGGAGGAGGATAGAGGAGAGAGGAGGAAGAGGGAGGAGGACTTGCTTCGCCGGCCAAAAACACCTGACCCGAGCAATGGCAAACGCAAGAGAGAGCCACCATTCAAGGGCAAGGGACAAAACGGAGCCCGAGGACACCGCGCGGCTTACGCGAGCAGCCTGCACCAAAGGAGCATCGCCCTCCTCTTGGCAGAATGCGTCTCGCACTACGCTGAGCTGATCACTGGGCTTCACAATGCACGCCAGCATCGACATACAGCAGGCAAATATCATGATTGTGCTCCGCGACGAACACGAACAGGCCGAGGGAGAGACAGTACGCAATCGTGGCATCTGTGGCGGGCTCCGTCGAAATTCCAAGCGAAAAAAACACACTAAGCGATCCCAACGAAATATTCGCACCGCGTGTCAGGAAGCACCTCGAGGGCCACATGCGGCAGGAACCAGACAGAATAAGATGGCCTAGGAAGGCAGAAGGCCCGAGCCGCCACTGAATGCTGATAATCATGCCTGCACCATACAATTCGATCATCGACATACGTTGCGCCCGCTCTGGGGGGGAAACAAAAAAAAAAAAAAAAAAGAAGGAACAAAAAACGAGAAACACATGTCAAGGTCCCAATGTATGCACGAAACCATCTGCATGTCCTCCCGTGTGAGCTCACCGCAGGCGCTGCGCTCCGAATCTGACCCCCAGGAAGAGGAGCCTCCGTAACGCCTGGCCCAAGCAGGCATTGGTTCAGGGAGCCTGCGGTCCTCGCCGAAGGTGACCCTGTCGGAACTCTGGTTCCGAAGGCGAAGAGCATGAACCAGCAACCTCCTCCTCCTCCTCCTCCTCTCCTCCTCCTCCTCCTCCTCCCCCTCCTCCTCCTCCTCCCGCCTCCACCTCCTCCTCTCCCCCTCCCGCCTCCGCCCTCCTCCGCTTCCTTCCTCCCTCCTCCTCCTCCTCCTCCTCCTCCTCCTTCCCTTCCTCCTTCCGCTCCTGCCTCTTCCTCCTCCCCTTCTCCGCCTCCTCTCCGCCTCCGCCTCCGCCTCCGGCCCTCTGCCTCCGCCTCCTCCTCCTCCTCCTCCTCCTCCTCCGCTCTGCTCCGCCCGCCTCCGCCTCCGCTTCCGCCTCTTCTTTTTCTTCCTCCTCCTCCTCCTCCTCCTTCTCCTCCTCCTCCTCCTCCGCCTCCTCCTCCTCCCGCGGACGGTCGACAAAAAGCGAGACGGCACGCCTGTCTTGGCGCAGGTCCCGCCCTGGGCCCAAGATCGGTGCGTGCGCCCTCCTATCGTGGCTCTTATGACCCGGGTCCGTCCAGGCCCAGGCCCGTTGGGCCTTGCAGGATACGGCAACATCCTGCATGATCTCCTGCAGGATCCTGCAGCACCCCGACCAGGAAGAGGAGGAGGAGGAGGACGAGGAGGAGGAGGAGGAGGAGGAGGAGGAGGAGGGCGAGGAGGAGGAGGAGGAGGAGGCGGAGAAGGAGAGGCGGAGGCGGCGGAGGAGGAGGTGGAGGAGGAGGAGGAGAGGAGGGAGAGGGAGGAGGCGGAGGAGGAGGAGGAGGAGGAGGAGGAGGAGGAGGAGGAGGAGATGGAGGAGCGGGAGGAGGGGCAGATGGAGGAACGGGAGGAGGGGCAGGAGGAGGAGAAGGAGGAGGAAGAGGAGGAGAAGAAGGCGATCCTGATTCGGGAACGAAGCGGCGCCTGCGCCGCTCTGGGACCAGCGCGGCGCACGCTCGGCGCGCCCGCCGAGGGAGAGCGTGCGCGCCCGCCGAAGAAAAGCCGTCATCGTCGCCGCCGTCGCCGCCCGTCGACCGTCGTCGCTATTAGTCAACGTCGCCGTCGCCTTCGTCCGCCTCCGCGGCGCCGCCGTCGTCGACCATCGCAGCCGCCGTCGGTCGCCGTCGTCGAGCCTCGTCGGTCGCGTCGCCGTCGTTCGCAATCGTCGGCGTCGGCCGCCGCCGCCGTCGTCGTCGAACGTCGTCGGTCGACGTCAGCGGGGCGGCGCGACCCGCTGCGGGAGCGTACGCCCGCCGAAGCCGCCGCCGCCCGCCGGGGCGTCCCCGCCGAAGCCGCCGCCCGACGGGGCGTCCCGGCCGCCGCCGCGGCCCCGCCCGCCGCCGAAGCCGCCGCCGAAGCCGCCGCCTCAGGGGGGAGGGGGGGGAGAAGCCGCCTCATGTGGGCTCTCGTGGTCGCCTCTGTGCGCATGGGTGTACTGGTGGTTTATACGCTGTCGTGAGGTCGGTAGCAGACTTCTCGGAGAACACGTACACTCCCCTTACTTCGTGCTCTCTATCTACACGCGCATCGAATTATGCCTTGCTCTCCTGGTTTTCCAGGCTCCAGTTGTTCCTGCAATACACCTTGACGACGAGGGATAGGCACAGGAAGGCCGCGTGCCACGAGCGGCGAACGTATCCATGAAGACGCCCTCGCGGCCTGGACTCCGCCGTGGCAAGATCCCACGGACGCACGTTCCGCGCGGGGCGTCTGCGAAGAAAGCCCCGCATCCGCGGGGCCGCGGCTTGGGACCCTGGCCCGCGAGGCCGCGGATATGGACGTGCGTCTTGCCCACGAGCGGTGACTGCTCCGGGAACCGAAGCAGTCCCCGAGTGGGCAGACCGTGCACACGCGACCCAGGGGAGGAACAGGAGGAGAAGGAGGAGGAGGAGGAGGAGGAAGAGGAGGAGGAGGAGGAGAAGGAGGAGGAGGAGGAGGAGGAGGTGGAGGAGGAAAGGGAGGAGAAGGAGGAGGAGGAAGAGGAGGAGGAGGAGGAGGAGGAGGAGGAGGAGGGGGGGGGGGGGGGAGGAGGGGGAGGAGGAGGAGGGAGGAGGAGGAGGAGGAGGAGGAGGAGGAGGAGGAGGAGGAGGAGGAGGAGGACGAGCAACGAGTGCGATCAGAGGGCGCGAGGGCTTCCGAGGAGCCCCGCCGCCTGCCGAGAGAAGGCCGGCACCGAGCTTTTAGCCCCCCGCCCTCGCGCCCACTGCGCACTTGCGTGTAGCATGGCGTGCAGTGGGGGCCCGACCACAAGAAATCGTCCACAGGAAACCCAACCCTGAGACCCCAGGACGCCCATCGATGTTTAGTGTGGGCACGTCACGCTCTCCATCGCAGAACCATCGAAACCCAAGAAACCCAGGGCACCCTGGAGGCAAGCAGGGTGTGTCTTGGCATGGGTCTCCACTGGTATGGGCTGCCTGATTGCCGGCCTGATGTTTGCACGTGGGTGCTTTCCGTGCCGGTGCGCCGTCTAGGCGCGGCCTGTCTCTCCCTCGCGCGCCGCGAAACATACGCGCCAGAGGTCCCTCCAGCGAAAGGCCACTGCTGCGCGTGGCCGGGGAGAGGGCGCTGCAGTCCCGCGGCGTTCCTCGCGGGGCCCTCCTCGGCCCTCTTGGCGGCCTCCTGCGGCACTCTGGGTGATGTCTTTTTCTTTCTTTCGACAGAGCGTGGGCCATGGCCCGCCCGAAGAGTCAGCGATCTAAAGTCAGGAGGGTAACAGCGCAGTTACCAGCCACCGCAAGCCCGCTTCTAATGCCAAGGCCTCGGCCTCGAACGCCGATGCGAGCCCTTGAAACGGCACCCCTTCTCTCCATGCCGTGGTGTACTTGTACCAGCCTGTGTCCCCGTCCCCGGAGGCGTCGAAGACAGCGAAACCAATGGCGCCTTCGCCGTTGCGCCGTAGGCCGCCGTCGGCACACAAACGCAGGCTGCGGTTGCTAATGCCATCCGCGGGAAGCCCGGGGACATTCGACCATGACCGTTGCTCGTCCAGCGCTGCATACACGCAGTGGTCGGCGATGGCGTTGAACTCGCGCGGGGCCCACAGGACAAAATCCAAGGCGTCATGCAGAGGCCGCATGCCATGCGAATGTAGTCGGAGAATCATGTGCGAGATACGCCGGAACACTGGCACGTGACGATCCGATCGAATTTCTGCGCGTCCGGCCAACGTCTCCGCCAAGGCCGCACAATCCACCTGAATCCAGAGGCGTCCACCCTCCGTTTGCCAGGCATTGTCCAAAGGGTGCGGCTGCATCATCGGCGGCTGGATCACCACGGCGGGCTCCCGCGGAGAATCCACGAATCGGAGTTGAGCGGCGCCTCCGGCGCATTCTCCAGTGTCTTCCGCAACTCGCGGGAGTTGCCATGCAGAACACAATGTATCTATGAACATGTTACACCCCTTCATCCACTCCGCCTCTGAGTTGTGAGAACCCCGGTGTAGTCGCCAATGCACCCCGTAAACATGCGCGAACGGCGACTCCCAAGAGAGCTTCTGTTGACCGCCGTGGGCGTGGGTGCTGTCTTGGGAGCCTCTTGGGGCCATCCTGGGGCCCCTCGGGAGCCGTCTCGGGGCCCTCTGCGGCCCTCCCGGGGCCCGCGGGGGCCGTCGTCGAGACTGCGGCGGCCCTCCATGGCGCGCCTCGTCCTTCTGCCTGGCCCTCCCGGAGGCCTCTCGTCGCGACGGACGGCTCGGGGCCGAGAAGCCAGCGAGGATGACCCCGTGAGGGTTCTGGGGATCGATCGTCTCCGGCCTCGAGCAAGCCTGTGTTGATCTGGGAAGGCCAGCGAGCCTGCCTCGCTGTTGACCGCCCTCGCTCCCAAAGGATACCAAAAGATGCCAAGCCACGGCCCGCACCAATCGGGCCGCTTGACGAGGAGGCGCGTGGTATGACTCGGTTTTGGGAGGAAGGGGAAGCGGGGTCATTAGGTAGTGAGTCGCGCTCTTAGAAGAGAAACAATCAACATAACTGTTGGCGATCCGCGCGAAGCGCTCAAAGTGTATGTCTACGGCGTTTTTTATTTTTCGAGATCTGATTATCGCTGCCAACACTGGACTGGCTCCCAAAATATGCCATCTTCGATAACAGGGGGGGCTATCAGCGACCACGAGACGGCACGCTCCCGCGGGCGCTGGCGGACTCCCGCCGGGGATCGATCTCGAGCGGATTTGAACCAGGCGGAGCCCTCCTCCGAGTAGAGGAAAGTCAGGAAGGGAGGGATTACCGCCTCTTGGTCCGAGGCGGATGCGCGGACGAGGGGGGCCAGGGGATAAATAGAAAGAGTTGGCGGCGCGCAGAACGCGGTAGTGGAAGGGTGAAGGATTCTTAGAAGCAGGGGTGCTTCTAAGAAACCTTCCCCCCTCCCCCTACCCCTCTGCGCGTGGCCGAAAGAGGGAAACGGAGGCATGAGATCTGAGAGGTGCCATGGCCCTGGACATGACATCCACACACACACACAAACACACACACACACACACACACACCAATCCCCTCCTTCCTTTTTCGGGCGCCGCCTAGCCGACCTCTAGCAAACCATCCACTTCCGTGACGTCATCCTCGCACTTCGAACTCCCATCCGGCCGCTTACATATGTCTTGGGGCGAGGCGAGGGGGACGTCACAGAAGGGGATGTTTTGCTAAGGGTCGGTTGGGCCGCCCCTGACTCTTAGGACGGCCCCGACTGCTCGGAACACACACTTTGGTGGAGGTCTTCGCGGGAACGACCGACGGCTACCGACGAGTGGCGACTCGGCTGGGCAGCTCGATGGACCCTGCCTCTCCGCCCCTCCCCCTCCCCGCAGCGGCTGCGGGCCATCGAAGCCGCCCTCCGCTGGCTCGCGGCCGAAGCCGGCGCCGCCGCCGTCCGCGCCGCCGTCGGGGCGCCCGAAACCGGCGCCGCCGCCGCGGCCTGCCGGGCGCGGGAAAGGGGCAGGGCGACG